>WWET01004815.1:4601-32293 GCA_011038615.1 Limnodynastes dumerilii | reverse complement strand
AGGGGGAAAGAAGGCTTTGAGGAAACAGGGGGTAGAGGGAGTTGGAGGGAACAGGGGGGAAAGGAGGCTTAGAGGGAATGGAGGAGAAAATGTTTATTCAAGTAAAATTTAAATTGGCAAATAATAATAAAAGGTGCCCATTTTAAGTTTATTTTAATTTAAATGATAATTACACAATTTGTTTAATCAATATCCAGACTAGGGACACCAAAATGAAATTGTATCTTGCAGTGGTGTCACAAGGGTTGGTGCTACCCACTGTGGAAATGTCATCCCCATGGACCTTCTTCCATACAACAAAGATTTTTTTACTGTCACTTGTAAATAATCATTCCAATCATTCAAAGTACTGGCAATAGTAATGACATAAAGTATCAAAATAAAAATGACACCTTTAAATTACAATATCATACGCACAGCCTAAATATATATACATTTACATAGTTTAAAATGGTTAAAGTGAAAAAGTCACCTCAGCCCCCTTGTATATCCCAGCCAACCTATCTGTCCCCTTATATATCTTCAGCCATCCTATAAACCCGATTATATGTTCCAGTGATCACTGTAGCCCCCCTTGTATGTCCCAGCCACCATTGTATCCCCCTTGCATGTCTCAGCCATCATTTCAGCCCTTATGTTTCCAGATATTTGTGTGATTTACACTGCCATAAGGCAGCCTTATATCTCACATCCGACCACTAATCCCTTCATAAATGCCAAACCCCATCCCAACTGTACAATTTAAATGCTTCCTCCGCCCACCTTTGCAGAGGAAGCATTATGGGAATACTGGGGGAGGCTGGAAGCACATTTTTACTCATGGAACCTGCAAGAAATGTTTAATAAAGAGTTTATTGTTTATTTCAAAACTGACAATTTTTTTCATTTATTTGCAAATATCAAAGTTAAAAGTAAACAGTATAAGTATTCAGGAAAAATGGATAATGGGGGGGTTACTTTGCCAGGGGCGCTGGACCCATAGATACACCCCTGCCACAGTCCTATTGTTATACCAGACGGTTGTATTATATATTTTTAAATTATTTATTGCACTGAGTGTCTAAAGCAATTAAGTAAGTGTTTCCTAAGTGGTCTCTCTGTTCTTGAAAAAACAAAACAATTACAAAATGATTTGATACCTCCCCCTGATGAAGTCCTATTGATTACATCTCTGATTGTTCTTTGAATGACACCTGCCAGCCAAGTAATGAGCTGTGAAGAATTAAAAACTGTGCTGCTGTTCTCCCCCAGCATTTGTCTTGTGATATGCTGGTACTGATATCTGTATTAAACTGTTTATATCAGGGTTGCCGACTTTTCAAAGCTTCCCTTCGGGAGAACCTGGAGGGAAGCCATAGATTACTACAAGGGGGCTGAGCTTAATGACGCAATTTAAGCAAATTACGTCATTACTCTCCGCCCCCTGCCAATCATTCCTGTAATCTCTAGCGTTACATGGGATGGACGGGGTTTGATGACATCATCAAGCCCCTCCCATCCCTAGTAACTCTAGGGATTACAGTAGTAATTGAGCTGGTCGGGGCTTGCGGGAGTTTTGCCGGCTCTCCCGGGAGAACTTCCTAAATTTCAGGAGTCTCCCGGAGAGTCAGCAACCCTGGTTTATATGTACTTTGGTAAAGATTTTTTAAACTTTTAGGAATAGCAATAAAATTTATGAAGTGCTGAATCACTGTTTGTTTTGTAAATCCTATGTATCCGGAAAAAGTTCCAGTAAATAATAAGGGATGTGACTGAACTTTTTAGGCTTGTCCAGTACTTTTCTTTGTATGTCATTATGGTGCTATATACTATATACTGTATGTATATTAGCCAATGTGCTATTTTTGCTCTCATTCCTCAAAACTGATATCTCAATATCAATATCAATCTATAATATTAATTATATTTGAGACAGTAAAGAATTCTTGCTCTCCTGACAAAAACACAAAACAAAAAAAGGAAAACACCAATCACAGCATATTCCTATTTGTGTTCCCCCGAGGAAGTGACCTGACTGGTGACAAAACTTGTTGGCACCTGCACCTCATATGATTGGAAAGAGAATTACATTTTTAATAACATCCCCTTTGATGTAAACTTTGTTCTCTGGAAACTGTAAAGTTACTTTGTTATTTATTTTTTACTTTTGGAAGGGTGAACAACATGAATTTTTGAAGTATTTCAACATCAATGATTACAATTTCAAGTTTACCTCCAATGTGTTCCCATAAAAAATAGTAGGTCACATTAGAGGGAATACTAAGGACAGATTGCAAACAATGACAAACTTCAAGAATATAGATGGTAATAACTATTTTTCTCTATACTATAAGCTGCCACAATCCAATATCCATAAGAAAAGTGTACAAAATATGAGAAGTCAAAAGAATACATTAGAAACAATTTATTCAGTTTTTTTTTTAATCATTAAATTGAATATTATTTTTTACTTCTGAGCAGAAAAAAAAAGGAAGATGCATTTTTCTAAAGGGCACTTTTCTAACAAGTGAGTTATAACAAATGTCTTATGTTTTTAAATCAATGTTGATACTATCAATTGAATATACAGCAAAGAGAGATTCATAATTTTATATATTAAAATAGCAAAAACAAACTAATCACAAATAAAAAAAAATGGGAGAATTCTGTGTTGATTACTTATATAAGAACACAAGGGCTTTCCCTTACTTAAGATGGCTGCCAGAACAATCCATTTTAGATGACGTCAGAGCACCGAGTGACTCACACAGTTCTATGAACACGTAATACAACTTTAAGCCCGTTATTGCGGGTCCCCACACCGCCTGTACGTAAATAGCTATTCAATTCCAGTTATTATGCTGGATAAAACTGCATTATTTTTATAAATAAAGATTGATATATACGAATGAGAAAGATAAATATCCTTATATTTTCTCCATATATCAGTTTTTCCAGTATTCTGATTCAGGCACTTTCGCAGGCAGCCTCTGTGGACGGACCTTTCCTGGTGACGCGAACGTTGGTGTGGCTGCTGGCTGCTTGGTTTAAGTGATTGACAAGTTGGTTATAGAAGCTTCGTACAATATGTAAGTAGTCTTATGGGCAAGAGGGATTGCTGCTATTGTATGAGCATTGTTTGTGTAGTTGTGCTCTGTTGAAATGACAATTGAAATCCTATTGAAAATGAAACCTCACTGACAGGAACCTGATGGTAGCAGTATGTCCCAGCATCAGTCCATAGTGACATAGAAACAAATGTGTTAAACTAACCTGGTATTTTTCTAGCTTGGTAAAATAAAGTTTTGTTCTGTTGTTTTGTTGAGTAAGTGGTCACTAAACCATCTACTAATCATTAATATAAATGAATTTAAATGTATACTAAACAGTAATATTGTATTATACTTGCAGGTTTTAGTAATGATTTATAAAATATAATTAACCATTCTATTCCATTATAGTCCACATTTTGTACAACATTCTGCTAATATTCTATTAAGAACCCAAACTAACGTCTCTTCTATGTTGCTGACTATGAAATAATCTTTTCTTAATCCACCTGTGCTGCTGCCCTTTTACCTGCCTGACAAGACCCTCCCATCCTTCAGTCTTTTAAATGCTCTCTGAAAACCCCCTACTTTATATAGTTTATAAAATGTTCCAAACAGGGGCAACTTTATCCTTGTTTTACTATTGTGTGTAAATTGCTGTATCCACTGTCCAAAACTATGGTGATGGTGTAAATTGTCATCCCTTGCACAGTCAATGGAAGATTTGCCATATAGAAGCAGAAGCCTCAGGACAAATATTGACTGATTATCTTATCTTATACATTCTTATATTATGTCTATTTTTTTTCAATTGCATAAAGTGTCCTCATACGTCTCATTTGAGAGCAGACATTTTGCTGTTAAATATTTTACGTTCCCTCTTATACTTCATTTCGGGGGAGTCAAGTTAATTGTATTCTTTGCATGCAGGAATACATCTTTGAATAGCTTACTGCACACAGATACTGACCAGCTTTAGTATTACACTGTTATTTAGACTTGGGCTGGGAAATATCACCTCTCAACACTAGTACTGTTTTTAACAGATGAAATATGACTCCCCTGCAATCAACATGGTTTAGCCCAGGAGTGACTTTAAGTTCTTATTTTAAGAATCAGGTCCAATGTTTTGGTTTACTACCTTTTCATACTTATCTAATTAATAAAGTGGTTATTACCCATTCTTGTATGGTAATCATATCCCCATAGTAAAACAAAAAGCATTACAGAAGAAGGAAGGGAATAATTTGGAGAATTTAGATTTTTGTTGGAGACCTGGGAATCTTAAATATTTCTTATATGCAAAAGAGTTCTGTGGTCACTAATACTGTCATAGAGACAGAACCCTGCAGCACAAGGTGCATGACTTTGGGGGACACTTCAGATCTAGACTCAGTGCAACCCGAAGGCTGCCTTAAAAATGAATATTTGCCGTGATGTCTGCCAGACATGGTCTGTTCTTCACAGACAGTTTGCATACAGTCACTGTTTCACTTAGTTGCTTTGGGATGCGCCACAGGCAGCGGTAGTCCATTAACATACTATGAGGGAAAGTTACTCTCCCAAGTGTGTTATTAGATCTCCTCTGCTGCCCTCTGAAGACCCTGTCTTGATTCTCTGCTCCTCTATTGAATCCAGAATGCTGTCAGAACCCCACAATGTTGGTGTATTAAAACCTCTAGGACCAGATTCACAACAATGATTATTTTTTTTAACATACGTGCCTAGTTTTCCGATCAGAGATACTGTGCATGCGTAGGGACTATTTTACGCTATCTACATAGCGATTCCTTACGTAGATTGCATAAAGTAAGACTAAGTAGATAGCGTAAAATAGTTACTACACATGCGTAGTACCTCTGATCGTAAAGCTAGGCACGTATGTTGAATTCGGTCCCTAGTCACTATCCTTTCACTATTTAAATGATGAAACCAGAATTAGAATTGAGAAGTGAATTTTCTTAGCTCAACTCTAACTCTATTTTATAGATTAAGCATAAAGCTATGCGGTATGTTAGTTTTATATGCAATAGTAAAGTATTTTCCCTTGATGCAGAAGATGTAAATTAGTATGCTTGCATCTGTTTTTCCCTTACTCCTAATATCTGGTTCAGCCCCCAGGAGATAATCGAGACATCGATTAACTCCCATGTTGGCAGTATGTTTATGTAAGATATGTATTTTGCAAAGACAAACTAACAATTCTCATTGTATTCACATTTAAATATAATAACAGTCCACAGTAATCACTGTGACCGCGTGTTTCTGATTTTTGCCTTAACACAGTATGTTACAAATCATTTTTTTTTTTCCATTAACATATACCTTTCCGTTATTCACAGTCTCAGGGATATACCATACTGGTAATATTATGAATTAAGAAAAAATGTATGTAATGCACAACCTATTACCACATATTGTATTAAAGAGTTATAACATAAACATATATATATATATATATATATATATATATACTACTATACTCCTTAAGGTCTGTATAGATACACACCATACTGTATATTTTTATAAAGTTTCGGATTCCGTATAATGGGGTGTCACTTGGGGAATCTTTATTGAATTTGGCATGTGCTCCAATTGTAGTCCATAGTAATAAAAAGCAGTTTTATGGAATTATTGGTTATCTACACCAAGGCTCGACAAATACCGGTCGCCATAGGGACTAGAAATCGGAACCTTGCAACTAAATAAGTGAAGGAGAAGCTGCTGGTGAGGTATTTCAATGGCCTCCTTCTCCCCTGCTCACCCGCTGAAACAAATTGGACGTAAGCACAATGTTGTCTGTTCCTGTTGTTTCGGTGGGCGAAAGTTTGGTGCCTATTGGTGGACCTCCCCAATGGACACACTGCAGGTGGTTTCTCCCTCTGCATCATTGGGTACATCGCACGTGCCACGGGGTGGGTGGGTGCATTTAGTCTAAAGAAGATTACAGTAGGTAAGTATGGGCTGGATCCAGACTTTAGTAAGTGCTTGAAATTAGTTACTCCTGGGCTAAACAGTATTAGAGTTGAGAGGTGATGTTTCCTATCCCATGTCTAAATAACAGTGTGATAGTAAAGCTGGTCAGTATCTGTGTGCAGTAAGCAATTCAAAGATATATCCCTGCATGCAAAGGGTACAATTAACTTGACTCCCCCTGCAATCAACATGGTTTAGACCAGGAGTAACTAAATTCAAGCACTTACTTAAGTCTGGATCCATCCCATAGTTTTTATGTGTACAATGTTTGAGTGTATCCATTTTTATATGTCTATGTCTAGTTTTTGTTTGTGCACCTAATTACTGCAAACATTTTGTCAATTTTTGTGGGAAAGCGCTTATAATGAAAATACATTTTTTATTTTTTTTCTTCCACTTAGATGACCTTCTTTCTTTTCTTGCTTTGTTTTATGATGCTTTGACGTTTTGTATGCTCTTTGGCACCTTACTTGTTATATTCAAATATATTCCTAATTTGCAATGTCTGTAACTTTACTTTTAACACTTGAACTCATTGGGTAGATCCAGGGTTAAACAGGTACAAGTGTACAGCTCGGCTAAACCATGTTGTAATGTAAGTGCTAATTATTTTTAGTTATTTTGCATGCAGGGAAAATACTTTTGCACATAAAACTCAAATACTGCATAGCTTTATATTTAGCCTATAAATTTCAATTGTACTAAGAAACTTCACCTCTTAATTCTAATTTTGGTTTCACAATTTAAATTTTCATCCCCTTACAGTTCAACATAGTATTACTCAGGACTACCCTTGCAGCTCTGGATCGTCCCCCTGATCTACAATGCCCTCAACACCTGACCCAATACTGGCAATAACAGATAGACTTGACTTCCAGCTCATCATTTTTCACATGTTCAAAACATGACTGCTTGCATAAGCTATAACATTAACAAACCTAAAAGTACTTACTATAAACATGACCAGATGCAAGGAATGTTCTTCAGTGTCTCCAGTCTTCTGAATATTGCTTTTGAAAACCCAAACATATTGTGCCGCTTGCTCTCTTTTTCTCATAAGACCAAATTGCAGCAAGCAGTGAGGGTTCCAAGCCTAGGTAACATCATGTGATAATACCATGTGATGTCATAATGCCCACTATATGACCACACACATTTATTGCGCTAGGACAGGGGTTTTCAACCCTGTCCTCAAGTACCACTAACGGTCCAAGTTTTTTCAATCTCCTTGCTGGGGGTGAGCTCATAACTGACAGTTACAATTTGAAAGCTCCACAGGTTTTGCAGGAAGACCTACAAAAACATGGACCATTAGTGGTACTTGAGGACGGGGTTGAGAACCCCTGCTGTAGGATATATAGAAACAGGGAGGGGTGCCACAAATGATGGTACTATGGCTACATAGAGTGCACAGCCTGACAAGGTTAAAAATAACTTTAAAAACACAAAACACAAAAATACACAAACACACTATACATATAAAAACCTTTACATACACATACACGCTATACATACAAAAACTTTACATTTACACCCAGCCTTGGTGTCTCCGCCGTCCACTTATTTACCAACCCTGTGTCTCCCCCATGGCGCACACTGTCTGATGTATGATGCGGGGGAGCAACTATCTGCAGTTTCTCCACAGGCGAGGTCCCCCCCCAAGGCACCTAATCCTTCGCCTGCTGAAAATACAGGGACAGCCAGCATTGCGCTTCTCTCTCATTTGTTTCAGCAGGCAAGAAGGGGAGAAGGAGATCTCCACCTGCGGTTTCTCCTTCACAGTACTCTGGTCGTCAGGTCGCAATTTCTAGTTTCCTTGTTATAAAAAATGATGATAAAAAATTTGACATTATCCAAATGTGACACAGTCTTTCAACACATCCTAATATTTCATTACAAACACTAATATATTATACTTAATAGTTTATCTCTGATTTTGATAAATATGTACAAGGTCGAAGAATAACTGAAGAAATAAACAAAATATATTCTTGTTTGTGTCCATAACATGCAGTCTATGTGCTATAAATAGCTATCATTCTGCTGAAATATTAATTGAATCCAACCGTGTGAATAACCCAGGTCGGCTGTCCGTGTGAAAGGGTTAACCCGGGTCTGTTGCCCTGGCTCTGCGACCCTGGTCGATACCAGGGTTTTTCCTGGGTCAGCCTAACCCGTGTTGCGGTGTGAAAGGGGGAACCTGGGTTATTCAACCCGGGTTCCATAAAAAATATGTAAAAAATATGTAAAATGGCTGATGGGGAGCACTGTTTGCCTCGGCAGACACGGCTCCAGTGTGAAAGGCTACTACCCGAGTTATTCCCGGGTTGTAGCTCGCTCTGAACAGATTCAACACGGCTAAAAGGGGTATTAGATATTGTGTGTGTATGCATGCAATCATGAATCCATCGTCTGTTTACCCATTACATATCAGATAAGCTATAGCCCTGGTTGTTTGCATTGTCTAAGTGACATGTTAAAGATGTGTATGTTCATTGCAAATTCAAGTCAGAATTATGACTTGGAAAGTTTTCATGTTTCAAACTATCACAGTCATAGTGCTGAGCATCACAGTGCTGACCATCATAGTGCTGAGCATCACAGTGCTGACCATCATAGAAACATAGTATGTGACGGCAGATAAGGGACACTGACTCGTGCTGTGTCTCTGGTTCCTTGTGAATTGATTGGCTGTATATTTAAGAAAATTGGTGCACACTGCACATTGCTGACCTCAGTGTGTAGACCAGTATGGATGTGTGTACACACACACACACACACACACACACACACACGTTATATATACAACTTTCCAATATTTATGTGACTGGTATAATTGATAGTGTTAAAAAACAAACACACAATATCAAAATAAAGTGTGGTGGTGCTTCATGTCACGAATAAATGCGTATTAGCCACCTATGTGACTGCCATTGAGTGACAGTTACAAAGCATCCGTGGAACCACTTTCTGTGTTAACTTAGTCTAGAGCTCACAGCTGACTACATCTCTGCAGTGTCTCTATTTGTCCTTTCACATCCAAGGAGGATGTACATTCAACAGATCACTCAATCATGAAAATGCTGCCTCACGCTATACCCCCCTATTAAGGCAAGACCGGCACAGAGATTCTCTCTTGGAATATCATCGCATCTTACATAAAAAATGTTTAAAATATGTGGTGGAATTTTTCTAGGTTTCAGGGCATATGAATTGCTAAAGAATTACAGGAGGGCATACAAATTACTTATAATTACTCCAAAATTCTTTCTGTTTCAAAAATATATTCCCCTACACCATTTTACACTGCGGCACTTTAGCACTTTTATCACCTTGACATTTCTCTGGACCCTGTTTTGCTACTAACATGTTGATGGCCTCATGAACTTTATGAACTTCCTATGGGCTTTGAATTGCAGTTTATTGATACATATCAGAATGCTGATGGCCTCATGATCTTCGTGAACTCTTTATGCACTTTGAATTTAAATAATGTTATACTTATATTAACAGTGAGTCCATGAGATTTTTTGCATGTTTTTATATCTTTACGCACTCACTATTCCCTATTTGATGGATATTGTTTGGTGGTTGCTTTACTGTTTCTTTTGGGGATCTCTGTGATATTTTTCTGAATATTTTTTTCAGCAAATAAGATTTTTTTTTTTAATAGAGGAGGTTGTGACAGGCTGTTGCTTTTTTCTGCATATTTATTACATATTATCATACCATGGTCTATGTATTTTCTTTTTTTTTTTGGTAAATGTCAGATACCTTTAATACTGTAGCACGTAAGTGTACAAAATCATTTCAGATCTGAAAATGTCAACACAATTATTACTGTAATGTCTTTCTTATTTCAGGTCAAAGGTAACATTCAAAATTACTCTTACTGCAGACCCGCGGCTGCCATACAAAGTGTAAGTATTATAATTCTCAAATGTTAAGCATTCTAACTACAAGATGACCAATATAACTGGCNNNNGGACCAATAAAACTGGCGAGTAATGACATTAACAAAAATATGATAGGAATAAGCATCCCTGCCATTACTGAAGGTTGTGATCACCATAAATCTAATGTTCATCTGGTAGTTGTATTTCATGTGTAGTGTCCATATCTGTCTGTCTATACACACACACACACAGACAACAGAAAGAGCGCACATGTCTGTGACCAGGCAGCCTAAGATGGCTGCTGCTCTCCATATTTTATTTGCTTTTATGTGAACGTGTTATTAATGCTGTGTAGGACTAGACGTTCAAGGCTAAGACATGGCAATAAGGCAGCTTGGTGGGAGCAATGGATATGTGACACTAACATCATGCAATGCTAACGTATACTGCGCATAAGTGGAATGTAGAAATTAGATGAGAAGTACCGATTAACTTGCTTAAAACATGATTGTAACCTAATAAGGTTGGGAGTTCCGGCTCTGTTGTTGTCGGGGTATAAATGACTTGGCACAAAGTCAGCTCGCTGGCTTCACATGGGGCTGATCTGACTTGGGGCAGGAGTGATCTGGGCTTTGAACGTAACAGACCTGACTGAGCACAGAAGTGACCCGGGCGTTGGACGTAACAGACCTATCTGAGCGCAGAAGTGACCCGGGCGTTAGACGTAACAGACCTGACTGAGCGCAGAAGTGACCTGGGCTTTGTACATAACAGACCTGACTGAGCGCAGAAGTGACGCGGGCTTTGAACGTAACAGACCTGACTGAGCACAGAAGTGACCCGGGCTTTATACGTAACAGACCTGACTGAGCGCAGAAGTGACCAGGGCGTTGGACGTAACAGACCTGACTGAGCGCAGAAGTGACCAGGGCGTTGGACGTAACAGACCTGACTGAGCGCAGAAGTGACCAGGGCGTTGGACGTAACAGACCTGACTGAGCGCAGAAGTGACCAGGGCGTTGGACGTAACAGACCTGACTGAGCGCAGAAGTGACCAGGGCGTTGGACGTAACAGACCTGACTGAGCGCAGAAGTGACCAGGGCGTTGGACGTAACAGACCTGACTGAGCGCAGAAGTGACCAGGGCGTTGGACGTAACAGACCTGACTGAGCGCAGAAGTGACCAGGGCGTTGGACGTAACAGACCTGACTGAGCGCAGAAGTGACCAGGGCGTTGGACGTAACAGACCTGACTGAGCGCAGAAGTGACCAGGGCGTTGGACGTAACAGACCTGACTGAGCGCAGAAGTGACCAGGGCGTTGGACGTAACAGACCTGACTGAGCGCAGAAGTGACCAGGGCGTTGGACGTAACAGACCTGACTGAGCGCAGAAGTGACCAGGGCGTTGGACGTAACAGACCTGACTGAGCGCAGAAGTGACCCGGGCGTTGGACGTAACAGACCTGACTGAGCGCAGAAGTGACCCGGGCTTTGTACGTAATAGACCTGACTGAGCGCAGAAGTGACTGAGGGCATAAGCGACCCGGACTTTATACGTAACAGACCTGACTGAGCGCAGAAGTGCCCACTGACCTTTTCCAGCTCGACAACAATAGAGATTGCTTAAGAATTGACTCTGTGTGTGTGTGTGTGTGTGTGTGTGTGTGTGTGTATGGATTATATAGCACCTAACTTTTTTTTTAACAATCATAACGGTGGATGGGTAAGAGGTTCCTGCTCACAAGCTGACATTCTATAGGACATAGGGGATTGATACATAAGAGAATGTACTATATATTACACATTGCCAGGTTGTTTGGTAAAAGTGCTCAGTTTTCTATATGATCCAGTCACACAGCGGTGTTAGTAGCAGGACTGGGGGGAATTTTTGTATGGAAAGAAAACATGTAACAGAAAGGAAAACTGGTTGGCAAAGTAGTAGTTGAAAATAGGGTAGATATATATATTGAGAAGTGGGTAGTTATTATTTTCACTCAAGTTACACAATGGGCCAGATTTACTAAGGTGAGATATTTTTTTTTCTCAAAAATCGCCGTATTTACTAAGTGGCGATTTTCAAACAACGGCGATTTGCAGCAATTTAAATTGCTGCGATTTTTGCCTAAAATCGCTGTAGTTTACATGTAAGCTTGGAGCAGAGAAGGGAGAGGGGGATATGATAGCAGCTTTCACATATATGAAGGGTTGTGACCGGCTAGAGGAGGGGGCATTTTTCAAAGACAGAGGTATAATAGAACACAGGGTCATGCATTTAAACTGGAGGGTGGTAGATTCAGAGGAAATGTGCGGAAATATGACTTCACTGAAAGAATGATAGATAAGGGGAATACCCTCCCATCTGAGGTGGTTGAGGCTAACACAGTAGAACAGTGTAAACATGCCTGGGATAACTATAATGATGTCCTAAATGTCAAACTAAATTGCGGGTAAATAGGGTCTAGGGTCAGTATAGTTTTAAATAAACAACTGGACAGACTGGATGGGCCATGTGGCTCTTATCTGCCGTCACTTTCTGTGTTTCTATGTAAAAATTGGTTTCTTGTAAAATCAGCAAAGTTTGTGTTCAAATGAGATGCTCTGGCATCCATGGGCATGCTGGTGCTTGTAGTATAAATTATTAAAGGATCGAGGCAAGTATATTATTTTTGTATGGATTGGGGATAAGTTTATTTTTTATTTATGGATCGGGGCAAGTGTTTTATTTATTAATGTGTCGGGCCATATTATTTATTTATTTATGATGTTGGGGCCATATTAATTAATTATTGATGATGTTCGGGGCATATTATGTGTTTATTTTCATCAGTGCTGATTATTTATTTATTTTGATCGGGGCCATATACATGGTTTTTTCGGGTAACGGGGAACTTCATTTTTTTTTTCTATATCGTTAATTTTTTTTTGTAAGGTTGCCCATTATGGTTGCGGCAGCATGCACTTAACCTTTGACATGCTGCCGCTTATGGAACCAGAAGGCACAGCATGCCCTGCAATACATGGGCATTCTGTGCCTTCTAGAATGATATGCCACAGTATGCTAAGGGTTAATAGTATACCGCGGCTGGGATTTTTATTTTTACTAAGGTTTTGTAATGATTTTTTTTTTTCTTCATGTGATGTACAAGCCACACATTACAAGGGTAGTATGCTGCATGTACCCAATACAGGCCATTTTAGTAATAATATCAAATAGCATCTGCTGTGATGCCTTTTTTATAGCCTCTTTGCAAAGTTGCCTGTGAGAAGCAACTGTTTTTATCTCTGGCGATTTTGGCCCTTTAAAAGCGATCTTAATACACTGCCCTTTGTAAATCTAGCGATTCCTGTGTATTTAATGACGTTTTTTTTTTTTACAGTGATTTTGAAAAGCCATAATCTCTGGTGATTTTGCCCTGACTTTGCAATAGTAAATACAGTGATTTTAAAATCGCTGGTAAATGCAAGTAAACTCTGACCATTTAGAAAAATCGCCTTTAGTAAATCTGGCCCAATGTGTGCTATATATGATTACCAAGTATTGCCTTTTATTTATCTTTAAGATTGTTCCATTTGTTATTCACAGGCTTAGTGTTCCGGAATGTACACCATTCACAGCAGTTTTGAAGTTTGCAGCAGAGGAGGTGTGTTTGTTAAATATTTTAAGATTTTTAATAAATAGTCATTTAAATTACTATAAAACATAATATTACCACATTTATGAAAGCTACAACCAATATCTTATATTTTTTTTCTATTCTTTGTTTCTCAGTTTCTAGAAATGGACCAGTTTATTAAAATGTAATTTATTTTTATCTAACGCCATTTTTCTGTTGTTCATATGGGCCTGTCAATCAATTGGCAAAACCAAAGCTACATTTCATTTTCATGTATGTGGTTTGTAGAATTCTTTCCTATTCTGTATTTGAATCCTTTCTTAGATAGACGAAGATTCAGGAGAATTCACCTGCACAACATTAGTTCTGGTCCTTCTTCCCTGGCTGATTAAAATGTTCATGTAGGAGTAGTGTTTCCATAGTAACTCTTATTGGAATAATTATACGGAGATCCCTCACAGACATTCCCTAGTCACCCTTCATGATCTGGAGAGTGGGCACACCCACAATTAGCCTTAGAGATAAATAATATTCCAGCACATTTAGGACTCCTAAATCTTTCAAACAAGGGGTCTGCCACCTTTGGAAAGTGTCATTGCATGGGTTATGTTGTCAAAACATTCATGCGGTAATGTTTTCTAGTGAATTAAGACATTTTTATGAAGATTGTTAGATATATCCTTCAACTATTCAATATGACTGCTGTAAATGTGCAATATTCCAGTCTGCGTCTAAGCCTGATCTTGCATGGCTTAAAACCAGTGGCAAAATAGGCACATTACAAGCAGAATGTCTTCACGTCTCTACATAATTAAACCAGATTCTCACCAGCCTCACAATACTTTCTCCTTCCGTAATACTTTTTTTTTTTTTTTGGTATCAAACCAACAAAATATATGGTTTATCCAGTATTTGTCCTCATCCGTGTTTTTCTGTTTTCGTGTTTTTGTTGGATGCTATAGCTGTATATTCATATAAAATTTGTCATTCGGAAAATCAATCATAAAAATTTGTATCTGAGTTGCACTGTTGAATATGAACTGTATAATAATAATAAACCAGATGCAGATTTACAATACACTTGCTGGGCAAGGGGGGAGGCCACAGCTCACACACGCATTGACTTCAGATCCAAGGGCCCTACCTTAAGATTACTTGGGAACAGCTTGGAAGTTTAACTAAAATGGAGGACAGTTAATACACCCAAACTACAAATTCCGTTCTCTCCGATCCCACTCTCGTATCTTATCTCCCCTCCTGCCATGCTGTTGGAAAGCCTGTAGAATCACTTCCATTACTGAAGTCTAATCCGGATCCCTACTGGAAGTGCACATGCATACATACCAAATACAGTGGCTTCAGATGTTTGCGACCGGAATATGATGATTTTGCATGTTTTTTTGGATGTTTTTTTCAAGTATACTACTTGATTAGAAATAGAATACCTGCAGTTGTGCTTGGCCATTAAATCATTAATGCTTAAGTATTTTCTTTTACTATGTTTTGTGTTACAGTTTAAAGTATCTGCTGAGACAAGTGCTATCATAACGAATGGTAAGAATGTTCCTTATTGTCTAAGCAGAAAGTAAGCGGGATGACAATATAAAAACCTGCTTCTGTGGCTTTGTCAGTGAAGCATGGTAGCTGAAAAGTATACTGAAAACTGAGGCCCGTATTCAGAGTACCGGACGTAGGGCCGTATTCAGCGAACCACCCGAAAAAAGTACGCAATTATTTGCACGGACGCAGCAAGGCAACACCCCTGACAGTCCCCTCACACGGACGGCTTTTTTGTGACTTACGAGTGCCTGGACTTGTCTTATCTTTCCGTGGGCATTTGTGTGCGCCCAGTTGTCCCGTACATGCGTATCTATCTAACCGCGCCCACACTACTTCATTAAGATTCTTCCCCCCGCCCATTTTTATTTAAATTCTCACGTGCGTATTTTAACGTGGGAGATCCATGCGTATTTACCCACGTGCGATTCACAAGTTTGTCCGTGAGGCACTTCTGTGCGTATAGTCTACAGGAACTCCGTAAATAAAGTTACTACGCATGCGCAGTTGTAACTAACCTAAAAATACGCACAGGACTCGCCGCAAAACGTTTTCTGAATACGGCCTGTATAACATACGTCCAGTGTTTAGCGATTTTTAATACTGCGCATCTGTAGTAATTTTTTTTATGTAATCTACGTATCTTCTTACGCATAAGACCGTATTTACGCAATCTACGTAAGAAAAAGATACGTAGATTAGGTTTAAAAATGACTACGCGTGCGCAGTAGTAAAAATCACTAAACACCGGACATATATGTTATATATCCAGTACTCTGAATATGGGCCTGCTTTTATAAAATCACAGACAAAAATGCTGCTCTGACAACCCGCAGCACATTAACTATACCACCAATGTATTCTCTACTGTTTCCAGTTCACTGCATCTGTTGAAAATGTTCTGATTTGACCTCAAGGAAAGTGTCTGCCCTGGTCCTCTAAATGAAATCTTATAATAGAGTGTAAAGCAGATAACAGGCAGTCATTCGCACTATTATAAAAGCACTGATACTTCTAGGCTCTTTTGAGTATTCAGTGCTAGTGTTGATGATAATTAAGAGTTTCAGCTGTAAACTGATCACTTATCACAGTGTTTTTTTTCCTCCACCTCCCCTGAGATTATATAGGTTATGCCAATAGGACATGTTCTGGTACCATATTACAATGCAATATAACTTCATAGTACTTTATAATAGTGGATTCCAAGGGAATTGTAAGGCAAAATATTAGTAATAGAATGCAAATAGCCATTACCTATGGCTACAGATTAGGTGTCATTAGTATATTGTAAACATACAGTAATTGTTTGCATAAAGTGTTTGTTTAATTATATTGGAACAACACTTTTGGCTGGATCTTGAATTAAAACCCTTAGGGGACCTTTAGAAAGCTGCATGCAGAAGTTTCCCTGAACATTAATAGTGTGCATAAATGTGCCAGATGTTACGCTACGGATCCCCATATGTACGGGACATAATTCCATACTCATGGAGATCTGTCCAATGGGGCGTGCCTTGACATCTGCATGGCTAAACCCTGTAAGGAGGTGCAGATGAGGCTGATGGAGCTTGTGCGCTAATCTGTGTTTGGAGATCCACAGATCTGTGCAGAGAACTTAAGGAAGGATTATGGATGCATCCAAAGTTTGCTTGTGAGAGGAGAGTGACATAGGAGTTCACTACCCTCTCACAGGCGGACTTTCAGACCTCCATATGTACGTAACAGATGCGGAAGCCTGGATCAGGCCCTTTATTATTAACTCTTCAAGATACACACACAATTTTGCAAATATGTAGTATTTCCATTAACATTATGTTGCATTTGACATAAAGGACTACATTAGTGCCATGGTTTTACACCCTATGGAAGAACGACCAGTAGTCTGTTTGTTAGCTTGTATTTTGTTGCTGTTTTTTGTATCTGACAGGTTTTTCTTTTCTTGTTAATATTCATTTTTTGTTTTTTTCTTTTAATTGTGCAATCCATGTCTGGTCCTGATAGACGGTGTAGGACTGAACCCAGCACAGACAGCTGGTAAGTAAAAGCAGGTGGAATAAGGATTGTGATGCAGATAATCACTCATTATTACTCGGCACAGAGTCTGGATATGTCCATGTTTCCAGAACATTTGTAAGTTTACGTTTTGTTCTCTGAAGAAGATGTTTCCATGTATTCTCCCTCTCATAATTAGACACTGATCTGCAGAGCTGCAGAGGTGCTGGCGTCACTCTGAAAACCGTCAGTGATACAGTCAACACCATGATGTTGTCTATATTATTGCCGATAGGGTTTTAATATGGACAATTGTTATATCATATTGCTGTCTTGGTAGGGCTATGTGAGACCATTTCATAACACAAACATTTAAAAAATTGACAGTATAGTATAGAAAAATGAATTCCTTACCTTGTCCCCATTCCTACTTCTGGCTGTATCCTTCTATCCTGTACTCTCTACACTGCTCCATTCTCTCTCCTCTGCTCCTGTGCTTTCTCTCTGCTCCTTGTTCTCTACACTGTTTCTGTGCTTCCTCACTGCACCTGGTTATCTCTTCTGCTCCTGTGCTTTCTCTCTGCTCCTTGCTCTCTACACTGTTTCTGTGCTTCCTCACTGCACCTGGTTATCTCTTCTGCTCCTGTGCTTTCTCTCTGCTCCTTGTTCTCTACACTGTTTCTGTGCTTCCTCACTGCACCTGGTTATCTCTTCTGCTCCTGTGCTTTCTCTCTGCTCCTTGTTCTCTACACTGTTTCTGTGCTTCCTCACTGCACCTGGTTATCTCTTCTGCTCCTGTGCTTTCTCTCTGCTCCTTGTTCTCTACACTGTTTCTGTGCTTCCTCACTGCACCTGGTTATCTCTTCTGCTCCTGTGCTTTCTCTCTGCTCCTTGCTCTCTACACTGTTTCTGTGCTTCCTCACTGCACCTGGTTATCTCTTCTGCTCCTGTGCTTTCTCTCTGCTCCTTGTTCTCTACACTGTTTCTGTGCTTCCTCACTGCACCTGGTTATCTCTTCTGCTCCTGTGCTTTCTCTCTGCTCCTTGTTCTCTACACTGTTTCTGTGCTTCCTCACTGCACCTGGTTATCTCTTCTGCTCCTGTGCTTTCTCTCTGCTCCTTGTTCTCTACACTGTTTCTGTGCTTCCTCACTGCACCTGGTTATCTCTTCTGCTCCTGTGCTTTCTCTCTGCTCCTTGCTCTCTACACTGTTTCTGTGCTTCCTCACTGCACCTGGTTATCTCTTCTGCTCCTGTGCTTTCTCTCTGCTCCTTGTTCTCTACACTGTTTCTGTGCTTCCTCACTGCACCTGGTTATCTCTTCTGCTCCTGTGCTTTCTCTCTGCTCCTTGTTCTCTACACTGTTTCTGTGCTTCCTCACTGCACCTGGTTATCTCTTCTGCTCCTGTGCTTTCTCTCTGCTCCTTGTTCTCTACACTGTTTCTGTGCTTCCTCACTGCACCTGGTTATCTCTTCTGCTCCTGTGCTTTCTCTCTGCTCCTTGCTCTCTACACTGTTTCTGTGCTTCCTCACTGCACCTGGTTATCTCTTCTGCTCCTGTGCTTTCTCTCTGCTCCTTGTTCTCTACACTGTTTCTGTGCTTCCTCACTGCACCTGGTTATCTCTTCTGCTCCTGTGCTTTCTCTCTGCTCCTTGTTCTCTACACTGTTTCTGTGCTTCCTCACTGCACCTGGTTATCTCTTCTGCTCCTGTGCTTTCTCTCTGCTCCTTGTTCTCTACACTGTTTCTGTGCTTCCTCACTGCACCTGGTTATCTCTTCTGCTCCTGTGCTTTCTCTCTGCTCCTTGCTCTCTACACTGTTTCTGTGCTTCCTCACTGCACCTGGTTATCTCTTCTGCTCCTGTGCTTTCTCTCTGCTCCTTGTTCTCTACACTGTTTCTGTGCTTCCTCACTGCACCTGGTTATCTCTTCTGCTCCTGTGCTTTCTCTCTGCTCCTTGTTCTCTACACTGTTTCTGTGCTTCCTCACTGCACCTGGTTATCTCTTCTGCTCCTGTGCTTTCTCTCTGCTCCTTGTTCTCTACACTGTTTCTGTGCTTCCTCACTGCACCTGGTTATCTCTTCTGCTCCTGTGCTTTCTCTCTGCTCCTTGCTCTCTACACTGTTTCTGTGCTTCCTCACTGCACCTGGTTATCTCTTCTGCTCCTGTGCTTTCTCTCTGCTCCTTGTTCTCTACACTGTTTCTGTGCTTCCTCACTGCACCTGGTTATCTCTTCTGCTCCTGTGCTTTCTCTCTGCTCCTTGTTCTCTACACTGTTTCTGTGCTTCCTCACTGCACCTGGTTATCTCTTCTGCTCCTTTACTATAGTAATCCTAGCGTAATTACTATTAATTAGTAATTACTATAGTAATCCTAGCGTAACATCTGGAGGGCTCCAGATCAGTCAGGTGATTTACACACCTTGCGTGCATAAATCCCTGACGATATTAAATCTGGATCCGGTCCTATATTTTTTTTAACTTGTTAATTTTGTGTTTTGTTGAATTTATTTAAGGAACAATTAATATTTACTTCTACTTCTACTTTTTGTTCTCTCTTCAGGAAATGTGTTCCTTAAACATGGCTCAGAACTTAGAATCATTCCCAGAGACAGAGTGGGTAGCTGTTAATATCTACTGGATGTCTTACTACGTGGAACCATATATATATATTTATTCAGGGCCTTAAAAAAAATTAAAGATCAGCCTCTGAATTCTAAGTCGGTTTTAAGATTTAATTCAGTCGGGCCCCTTTTCCTCTAAAATCAAAGTGACTTTGAAGATTAAAGATTTGTAAGACTAAATTATTGCTTCAGATGTCATTAATACCATATAGCCGCAGCAATTTCAAGCCAATATACTGACACATTGGAGTGTATATTGTTCATTTTGTATATGTACAGAGAGAGAGAAATGTGACTAGGTTTTTTTTTGGTTAATCTGTTTGGGGGAAATATGACCAGGTTCAAGAAACAACTGTATAGAAAACCTACCTGTAGTAAATCCTTAGTGGTAATCTGGGCCCCTAAAAGCCTGGCAGAATTTTTTTATTTTGACTCCGGATCAGTCCACTTTCCTGCTCCTTAATACATTTCATAACCAAACAAAGAGCATAACTACATTCAAGGCAAGGGAAAGATGGAATTGATTGTCATAAATGTATCAGCAATGTGCATCAATACATCCCATTGCATAAATACATTTCTAGGGTAAATTAATAAATGAAACATTTTGTTTACTCTTTTGTAGAAATTGTCATCCAAGTATTTAGTTCTAATAAATGTTATTGCACATTGTCAAGTTTATGCTTTGAGTTTTGTTTATTATGAATGTTCCATTCCTAAAGCATTCTCTGTGTGAGCTAAAGTCTACAGGTACTGCAAGCTGATTCCATACCATACATATCTAATCAGAGCTGCCATCCATTAAAGAAACACAGACAGGAGAAGTTAATGCTAATAACACATAGTTTTTGAATGGCAATTGCAATTTTTTTTTTGATTTTTATTGGTTTTTTTTATTTGGATTGTGCCAGAAAGGTAGTAATGTTTAGTTACACATGCATAGACTCACATGCATAGCTACCACAAAATAGATCCAATAATTAGTCATAGGGCCTAATTTAATTGAGCGCGTATTTTTTTAAAAAATACGCACGTATAAAATTTGCGCGATTCAATTAGAAATGTCCCCCCGCCTCCAACGCGCGTTAATTGGAACATGAGCGTATTTATTAGCACTCATGTTTGAGCTTCCCTCCCGTTATAAAATACGCGCGTGTATTTCTGTATCTTTACGCATGCAATAACAAATGTCAGCACAATCACTTCCCATAAGCAGCCCTGCCGTCATATGTCTGTAACAATATCTTTAGGACCTTCTGCAATTGAATGTCAAAAATTAGACTGCAGCAACTCAGTAATTACGTATTATTGTAGAAGAGAATAATATAAAATAACTTTTTGTGATTGTTTTTTTTTTTTAAAAACTTCTGCCAGCGTCTTTTTTCACTTTTCAATGTTCTCTTCTACTTTTTAGTTATTTTTTTAACCTACAGCTGTTTAACAAGAATGTGGCATTATGTAACCATAAAAATCCTACCACTAACATTTTCTCTATTCCATCTGCTGTGTTCTTCAATTTATTTGAGTTTCAGGCTGCATAGATTTATGTGGAATATTACATTTCTGTTGCCACTGTGCTGGGATATGATCAGGAGCATAGAGGAGCTGTACTCTTAAAAGTTTTTATGAATTTCACCCTCACATGTCCTAATACGCACCTTGATGAGGTGCACAAAAAATTATGTAAAATAACGCGCAAATTTTAACGCGTGTAATGCAATTGAATTGCAAAAATTAGCACTTGCAATGCATTTAAATAGGGATAAAAAATACGCGCGATAGACCAAAAACACGTAAAAAAAACTAAATTGATTCAGGACCGAAAAATCCGTGTGAAAAAAATATGCAAATTAGCAAAAAAAACGCTGAAAAAATCCACTTCACGCTTAATTGAATCAGGCCCATAGGGTTTGTTTACAGGTTTGGTGTTTGGTAATCCATTCAAGCTTAGGCAAGTGTAAGTAGTAGTGTTAACTACAAAATACCCTGTTAAAAATAATCATGACTTTCAAAACATAAAAAATAAAGTGTTGGGTTCATCTTCTATAAAATGAGTATAAAAATATATCCAGGACATGGTGACATAGGAAAGGTTTGTTCACATTAATTCAGCAACATGTTTAAATTTGCAGCTTCCTTAACATTTGCCTGTGTCTCAGCCATTATGCTGCTTAATCTTAATGGTCGTTATGGAACACTACTTACAAGACTCCCAGTGGTGATCTAATGCCTGGCTCTTGATGGAAAGCACAGCTGCAGTCTTACTTACTGTGTTGATACTGTCGTTCGCTCTCTAAACTGTGGCACACACTTGACTAGTTACCTTTCAGAAAATGCTTAGTGACAATACTTTGAGCCTGTTCTGTTTCTAATGTAGCAACCATCTACATAGAAGGATGTGTAATAAATTGGTTACACAGTGCATGTGAAGTAATGAGCTTTGTGGTGAAGGAGAGTGAAAATTATGGTTGAAGTAGGCTTTCTAACTGCAAGACAGAAGTTGATGGGATAAGTGATAAATTGGAGATGGGCATAAGACAGATAATGAACATACATGAATAATGAATATCTAACATCAAAGCAATGAACATAGTTATCCACAAAGGCTTAAGGTATCACACAGGCATATAATGTCTGCTGTTAAATTAACTGCCTGCACAGTGTTTCAATGCAATGTCAGGAGCCTTGTTAAATATTTGAGCCTTCATGGTTTATTTTTCTCAGTTAATGCACAAACTTATAGATTCCTAGAACACAGAGTGTGTCCCTGCATATATATCCAAGAATACTGTACAAATGATAAGACTACTTCTATCAGATCAAGTTATCTATAACACAGAGTGTTTGATTGGTTTCTGTTGCAGAAATGAAGTAACATTTAAGCCCAATGTAATTAAGTATTTAGTTTGTGGAATAATAGAAAGTGGTCCCTGCTTATCTCAAATTCGTTATTTAGGACCGGATCCATACGCCTGCACGACAACCAAATTCCGCCTTCTGCAGATCCGTCTGACAGGATGATGCATCCCCTCCGCCTGACTAAAGTCCATAAGGTGTGCAGGGGAGCCATGAAATTATATAGTGTGGGTGATCGGCACATGTGACCTGTGGCTGCTATAAGTCACCTAAAGACTGCACGAGACAGGGAAGTGACAAGGACGTCTATTCCCATCTTCCATACAGACTGCCTGACTTCCATGTGTGCAGTAAACACAAGGGGCCTCATTTACTGAAGTCGATTTGGTCCAAATCGCCCCAGGAGTTTGCCTGTGATTTACAAATTGCCGTATTCACTAAAGCCAAACTCCCGGGTCTTGAGCGTTTGGCCAAATCGTCAAGGCAAACATCAATGGACAGAAATTGTCCAGATGTTTGCCATATAACCTATACAACTCGTCGTATTCACTAAAGGTGATTTGTCTAAATAGCCTTTATTACGACATCAAATCCCTGGAAAAGAAATCGCCTGCTGTGTGGGGCGCTTTCACACATAACCTGAACAACACATGTCAATCTATTTGCATGTGTTTTTCTGTGTTCCAAAAACAATCGCAGCATGGTTGAAAGCCTTAGCCATGCTACGCTGATAGAACTACAAGACTCAGAATTGTTTAGCCTTGTAGTAATATCAGCGTCAGCATGGTAAGACATCTAAACATGCTGCGCTGTGTGTGGTGTTGGCAAAAAAAAATAGTGTGCACAAAACATACATTATTGCATTCATATACGCGTGTGTGTGTATACAATAAACATTTAAACTGCCTAATAATGCCCCCTAATGTGTGAACTTACCTCCGGTGGCCACTGTGTACTATACTAAATGTGTATGAATGTATTTTATGTTGTAGAAAGTGAGAAAAAAAAAATTGACACTGTGTTTTGCTGTCATTCTTGGGACAAATTGCTTGGAGTTGCATCTCCGGTCCTCTCTTCAGCTCCTCGGCCTCTTCTAGACTTGACCCGGTGACAGCCTCCTTCCTCTCCTTCCACGGCGCTCCTAATGACCATTTAGTCACTAGAGGGCAGCCTTTTATATTAATGAAGTCGTCAGAAACACTAGAGCCCCCTAATGTAAATTACGTAATCATTTCTATAAAAGGCTGCCCTCTATTGACCGAATGGTCATTAGGAGCACCGTGGAAGAAGAGGAAGGAGGCCGAGGAGCTGAAGAGAGGACCGGAGATGCAACTTCTAGCAACCGGAGAACATTCTACAAGCAACTGGAGAGGATTCCCTGACAAAAAGAAAAAAAAACTCCAAGCAACTTGTCCCAAGAATGATGACAGCAAAATGGTCAGTGTCAAATTTTGTATTCATACAATACATACAATACATTCATACACATTTAGTATAGTACACAGTGGCCACCGGAGGTAAGTTCACACATTAGTGGGCATTATTAGGAAGTTTAAACATTTATTTTACACACACACATACGTATATTAATGTAATAATGTATGTTTTGTGCACACTATTTATTTATTTTTTTGCAAACACCACACACAGCGCAGCATGTTTAGAAGTTTTACCATGCTGACGCTGATATTTCTACAAGGCTTAGCAATGCTGAGCCTTGTAGAAATATCAGCACAGCATGGGTAAGCTGCGCTTGTTTTGACTGGGAATTTTGAAGGGCAAATCGCTGTGCTTCTCTATAGATGAAGAGCGCCCCTTTGTGAATATCACGGCGATTACTGTCGATTTGAAATCAACAGGAAAAATCGAGCTTTGTAAATGAGGCTCAAGGAGCTCAGGATCCGATCCTTAATCTGGAAAATAATTTCTTCAGTTTGCGGAAATATGGGGTTTGATAGATACTGCAAATCCCATAATGTATAAGTGAACTGAGTTTCTTCTTAACAAAAAAAAAACTATTTCAGCAGCTTACAATGTCTCCTCCAGCACTCTCTAAAAGCCCATAGCTATAATGTCCATGCATTTACACATGGTACAGTGAAAATATCGGATCACTAAATATTGTCTTGGCCCTTGTCTGGATTCAAATTGGTGTGATTACTGCAAAATATTAATATCAGAATATCAGAATAAATTATTCTTTCATCTAAATTTTAAACAAATGTAGAGAACACTACTGTTCAAGAGGGGTGTGACAAAATTGTGTACACAATAAGAGACATAGGAACCTCTACACTCAGTTATATTATTACTCTTCAAACTATACTCTATATTAAAAACATTAATACTAATGATATAGTAATAACGATAATACTGTGCTGCCAAAACAGATTCAATATTAAATCTCTGCTAGATCCAGCTCTTGTATGAGTGAGGGAAAGCCACTCGCTTCACTCATGAACTTATAAGACTCCAATTAAAAAATGAGGATGACGTCTAGATAATACTGAGGGTTCTCACTGTACTATGTTATACCCCTCCCACATAACTCAATCCCTTCCCACCTTGCTGTCAGAAATGGTCCTAGGATGCAACTTTGGATCCGTCCTGGGGGAGGTGATGCTTGTGCAAGTTTTCATCCAAACACCCCATTTTCGTAAGTCTGGATCTGACCCTTGGTCACCAAATAACAACTTGACCTGTGCATGTGATCATCTGACTGCTGGAAGATCTCTGTGTGGTCCAATAATCTGCATGCAGTACTAAACTGTTATACCAAGGAAAATTAATTGTTGATCTGGATGAAGAAGAAAAACCAGATGGTCGTTTATACTGTGTTTGTTTGGGAGAACATTTTTGGGGAACTTTTGGAATGATTATAATTTGAAGCCTAGAATTTATATTTTGTTTTGCAGAAGGATGAAAGCATTTTCATAGCCATCTGAATGACATTTGTTTCACTTAATCAATTGTTAGAAGGTTCTTCTACTGTTCTAAGTCTTCACTTTGACTGTGTAATGCATATTTTTATTTAGCATTTGCTGTTGTACATTTACATGCTCTATATTGTAGTTTCCTGGGATTCACCAAGAAAATGAGAAAAGTCAACTGTAAGAAATTGCTTCCTAGTCCGTTTTTCTCCTGGTGATTAATATGTCAGTGGACGAATGGGTTCCCTTAGCAACTCTTATTGTGCAAATGGCAGGAAGGAAGATTCCTGGCAGACACATTCATAGTCATTTCTCCTCATTTACAATGTGTTATAATCAGCTTGGTTAGGTTAGTACGATTTTCTTCTATAACAATCATATGATATGATGTTTATTTTTATATGACATGTATCATTAAACATTCCCAGACATACCGAAGAATCTAAACAGTATAACATAAGGAAGATGTAGTTTAAACAAGTACAGGAAGGTGTCATTTTTTAAAGGAAAAGAAGTATTAGAACCCAAGGGTTGCCCTGAAACTAGAGGGTAGTAGGGTTTAGACAAAATGGGATGGATCCAGAATTAAGTAAGTGCTTGAAATGAGTTACTCCTGGGCTAAACCATGTTGATTGCAGGGGAGTCATATTTCATCTGTTGCAAACAGTATTAGAGTTGAGAGGTGATGTTTCCTATCCCAAGTCTAACATAGACAACTACAGAACTGTGAGTACTATAAATATTTTTACTTTGCTGTTTTTATTGTGAAAAATGCTATTTATACGTTGTCTTTTTTATTTTAAATGCGTCATGCATTTTATTGGGTTTTTATTTTTACACGGGACATATGTTTTAAAAGCTTATATTATTGGGGACATGTGTTTAAGTATTGAGGGACCGAAGGGGACAAGTGTTTCACTATATAGGGACCGAAGGGGACATGTGTTTCACTATTTAGGGACCTGAGGGGGCATGTACTATTATTATAAGGAACGGAGGCCACATATTAGTTTTATTAGGTGAACGATTACATCTTTTTAATTTACACTGTAACGGAAACAATATGCTGCCGGCAGCATGCCATTAACTCTTGGCATGCTGTCGCTTAGAGTACTATAAGGCAAAGCAAACCCTGCAATACATGGGCATGCTTTGCCTTATAGTACTATATGCAGCTGCATGCCATGGGTGAAATACTTGCAACAGCAACCTTTTTTTTTTTTTTTCAGACCATGAACTCCAGTGAGGTTAAACTCCAGTTAAGCATAAACTTGCTGGAGTTTAAAAATCGCCCCACAAAATCACCCCTTAGTAAATCCTGAGCTTTTGGGGAAAAAAAATCACCCCTCAACTCCAGCGATGTGGGGCAATTTAAAGCGCCCCTTAGTAAATGAGGCCCCTGGTCAATATCTGTGTGCAGTAAGCAATTCAAAGATATATCCCTGCATACAAAGAATACAATTAACTTGACTCCCCCTGAAATCAACATGGTTTAGCCCAGGAGTAACTCGTATCAAGCACTTACTTGAGTCTGGATCCAGCCCAATGTGAGGAAATATTATTCCACTGAAGAACAGTTAATGGAATTGCCTCCTATCAGCAGTAGTAGCAGCTAATACAGTAGAAAAATGGATACATACTCAGTATAACATCAGGATATTCTAAATCTTAAAAAAATAAATTGCAAGGATCAAAATGAGTTTGTACCCCTCACGTTGTTAAATAGTTTAGAGAACATTTACATAGAAGAATTGAAATTGATAGCAGATAAGAGCCAGTTATTTTTTTTTCCAAACCATTCTGAACCTAGACCCTATTTAAAACTCTATGTAGTTTACTATTTAGGATATCCAATTATTTATTCCCATCATGTTTATATTGTCCTACTGTGATAGACTCTGGCACCATCAACCACTCTTTCTTCAATACAGTATGCACACAAAATAGAAGGTAAATATAGGTAAATGCATACAGGTGCATGAAAGGCCTGGGTGATTCTCTAGCAACATAAACAAAGGAAAGAAAATGCCCCAGCAACACTGCCATTAACCAGTAACAGACTGTACCATCTATCTGTAACATAAAACGCAGAAATGTTAGTTACACATGTTTGCAAATTGTCACGTTCAAGAATTGTTTGGGATCGGTTCCGGGTTTCAGAGATGGAGACAACAGTGTTGGGTTAAAATGGAATTGAGCAGGTTTAATAATAGATGGGTG
>WWET01004814.1:92827-103112 GCA_011038615.1 Limnodynastes dumerilii | reverse complement strand
GGGATTCTTCCTGATAAAGAAATTCCAATTAATATTCATGAATATAATTGAACAGTGGCAAGAGTACAACAATAATAATAATAATAATTAATATATATATATTAATAATTGGACTCTCTCTCGGAATGAATTACTATGTTCTGATATAAGAGTTTAATTCAGTTTAGTCTTTTTCTCATTTTTAAATATTTTGCCTATTTTGTCATTAAATCATGAATTGTAATAAATATGGATGTAGTGTATTTATGTGATATACCCCTGTATCTCTCCAGTCACACTTTCTCCCCCCTTTCCCCCTATATTTATATTATAGTTATAATACCTTCTTATTCCTATGTGCAGTCTTTTTCCTTACCTGACTCTGAAGCCAGATCCTCTCCCCCTGTCACAGATCAGCAGCTGCAGTCTTCCATGATCAAACAGCCTGCCCTGCACTGTGTACCATGTGACCGCAGCAGTCACATGGTACACTCAGCTCCCTTTGAGGAGCCCAGTGCACTACTGGGAAGTCACAGGCTCCATGCTGGAGCTCTGAGCCAGGGTATTAGCCCCAGCCTGAGCTCCTTTATGGCAGGATCTTTTCAGTTGGTGCTGCATTACAGTTTATCAAAGAGGGTGTGGAGTGGAGGCTCCATCAACCCCCTTCATGCTTCCTCCTGTGATGCCACTAGCTGAAGGGCCCTTTGATGTGTGGGCCCTTGGGCACTAGCCCAAACTGCCCAGTGGGAAAGACGGCCCAGCATAGACTACATGATAGTACTGCCTCACATTCTACTTAGGCATTATTTTCAAGATTGTACTAAATTTATTAGCTTCTGCCTATACGCATCTGTTTTCATGCACCTTTACTATACATCACATCTAGAGTTACATATGTTGGAAATTTGGATAGGACTCAGTGTTTCAGAAGTGGATCTCACATCCGCTGGTGAAAAGCTTAGTATCAGTTTCAAAGTGTTGCCCCCAGTGTATAGTTGTAAATATGGGAGAGACAAAAAGAGGAGGAGAAATAATAAAAGAAAAATGTATATATAAATAAAAATTAATAAAATAACAATAATTCAAAGGGTATACATACCGTACCAAGATAACAAGAGGAATTGCGTAACTGCGTTGGAGGGTGAACTCAGTCCAGTCTCCTCCGCTATGTAACTACACAGATGAAAATTACAGTCTTTGACAAAAAGAACCCAATTAGTCACCAATGTGTTTCTGTTCTGTATGAACTTTCTTCAGGGTTAACATGGGTTTAGGGTCTAGGACATACCTTTTTATAGTGCCAGAAGTAAAGAGAAGGCAATTAAGATAAAAATAAATATCACATATAAATTATTATTATTATAATGTTGAATAAAACATTTGTATTACACATAAATAAAACATTGTATAAATATTTGAGTGAACAAATAAGCGAATAAAAGAACACAATTCACAAGCGTACAATACAAATCCAGAGCTGATCCCTCATCTAGCGCTGTAATGATATAAAATAGACAATAACAGAATGAAAAGACGTACCTGCATTAATTTTGTGTATAGCCATAGTAACACTATAATACATACTGAATGAACTCGAGTACACTAACAGTGCACTAACTAGGGTAAATTTTGTTACTAATTAACTCAATAAAAGCAAGAAAGTTTATATTGAGGACAGAGGACTTTTTTCCACACTTCGAAGCTGCGGCTTCCTAAGTATGGTCCTTTAGGAAATGACCTACTATGCATGTGTAGTAGGTCATTTACACGATCTACACACCATTTAGGTATGTAGATTAAGTAAGTGCGGTCTCTAAAGATCAGACTTAATATTTAAGAAGGAAGAGACATGCCAGGGCAGCCTCTGTCCTTCTTTAAGAGGAGTAGGTGGGGGAACGGATTTAAATTAGTCAGGGAGGGCGAGGGCAAGTGATCACTGTTCGTTTTTTTCCTTCCTAAATAGTAAAATATGAACGGGTACTTAAGGAAACTCTCTCTTAGGGCCTGATCCAGAGCTACGACCGCAAGCGAGCGTACGCTCATCGTAAGCGAAAATTCGTGAAAAAAAACGCACTATGCATGTGCAGTATGACAACTTCCAGTCGACCGAAGGACATGAGCGTTCAGCAAGCGAATGTTCTGCGTATTTTTTGCTCAAGGGGCGTGCGTTTTTTACAACGAGAGTCTGGACGCTGGAGTTACTACACAGAGGCGGGGATAGCCATTTAAATTGTACAGTATGGGCGTGCTAGGCCCAGTACGACCAGCATATCGCTACGAAAATTCGCACGTACGCTGGAAAATCTTAGGGTAGGGTTCAGCCGCCGTAAGCAGTTACAATCAATGGGAGTGTTATGGGCGTGAAAGTTTTTACGCCCGGGCGTACGTTCGCTACGATCGCGGGCGATTGCGGTCGTAGCTCTGGATCAGGCCCTTAGAGCCTGCAGACCAAAACAGCTGATGCTCTAAGACAACAATTCTTACTCTCTGGCTATCTGTATATCCTCTATTTGAAAGAGAATTACTATTTGCAATTGGAACATTTCATCTTTGTATCATTAATACTTGTATCATTAATACTGCACATGCTGTCTCTTTACTACCGACTCTGTGATAGGTGTTTACCCCATTTGGGGAGCCGCTGTTGCTGGCGCTCACTTGCGGGACAGGAGTCTGTGTCCTACCATCTCCAGACCTCAGTCTCCACACGTCCAAAGAAATCACACAATTGTGTTCTTCGTAGCTGTTGGCCACTCTCTACACTCACCAGTTGCTGGGGGATCGGTGTCCACCTTGCCGGGGGAGCCGCTGCCGCTGGCACAGGCATACAGAGTGAAGGACTTGTTTACTAACATAATAATATACCATAATTTACATCATCAAGAGCCAATTCTACGCAAGTATAAAATCATTCTTTGACAAGTGAATAATTCTAATACAAGCTAGTGGTGTTACATCTATTTGACTCACGATATTGCCACATGCGCTGGCTGGCTAATTAGGCTTTACAAATTGTTTATGCTGGACTAACCACTTAATATACAATTGATTTGGTGCTTTCCTGGACTGGGCATATGTGGTTACTTTTCAATTCTAAAATTTAAGGAATTTTAAGATTTTTAGATTCCTGATATGTCTTATTATTACTGCTTTACCTGCATATGAACCTATTTTGCAATCTTATAGCCAGGCCATTATTATGCTTGAGTTGATATATTATACTTGATTTCTCTCTCATATAGTCTCTATCATATTAGTATTATTGTTTTAGCAGAGACTGTTTTGTATGTGAGTTTACTCACGGTCTTACTCTGATTTGAGTATTATGGTATTTTTATTTATTTCCTTACATATGATCAGCTGATTATTTTATGCTTATATTTATATTTGTGTCTCAACTGTATTTTATTATTAATTTCTGGTGTCTATAAATAAACTATTAGATAATCTCCGAGGGCTTCCTTTCTTTTTCTACATGTACTGAATGGGCCTGATATAGACCTACGCCGATGCGTTGTGCTTACTAACTGTTACTAACTGAAGGCTACCCTAACTTCAGCCGGAGTAACAGAGAGTAATTGCGCCAGCCACATTCCCGTAACTATCTAACCCTGCTCTCCCTTTCTAATTACCCTGCCTCCCCCGCCTACCTTCCGTAACTGCAGCGTAGATAAAGTGAGGAACGCCCCCTCAACCGTAACTATGCTGTAGTTACGGACGCCCAATCCAGCTTAAACAAAAAACCCTAACTACGCCGGGCAGCATCTGCCCGGCGCATGCGCAGATTGGCAAAACTGCCGATCTTACGCGTATGGCCGCTGTAACCACGTTGTAGTACCGGATCAGTCCCAATGTCTCAATAATACAGACTTATGTATGTTAAGACAATTAAGAGAAACTATACTATAAATAAAATGGTTCAATATAGTCAGTAAATGCATAGAATTTACACTATTTTATGAGCATTTGTGGAACATTTATTCAGAGGAGATCAATGCCAGAAATATCCACCACTTACCACAACAATTGGTGTGTGCTGTGTGCCGAAAATAAATGTGCAGTGAATTAGAAGTGGTATAATGCTACATTATTTGGGGGATATTTATACTTTTTGGAAATTATTTAGTAAGGTTTTATGATAATTGGTGACATTATACGTGATACAATCATAGGTCACATAATCTAATTGCTTTTGCTGGTGTATGCTGTTTATTATTTTACTCTGTTTTTGGGTTGCAGACAAACATGTGGAATTATAGCAGCAGACTTTAGTGCAGGGTAAAGTACATATCTTTATAAGTTATTTATTTTTCAGAACCATCCAATAAATAATAGAAACTATGGAGTGAATAATAAAATAACATAATCTGTAATATAAATAAAACATTAGTGGGAATATGAAACCATAGTCAGATTGCCAAACTGTAAGGAATACCAATGTGGGCTATAGTTAACAAAAAAATTATATACATGAAAAAAAGGAGATCAACAGAAACCACTTCAATTCAAAATCAAGCCTAGAGAGGACAAATTCTTTAAGCTGTGAATCCACTCCATCTCAGATTGGGCTAGCCTAGTATCTATGGGTCGGATCCAGAGCTAAGAAAACCACCATTTTTCCTTTTTTTTATTTTATTATTTTTTACCATTGTAGCTCTTTTACAAATGATGGTTTAGGATATATTGGGCTCTACTTATAAAGATAATTTTACTGTGATAAAGCCCGTTTTCATGTGAAAATGGGCTTTATCACAGGAAAATGAAGTCTTTGATATTTATAAACTTTGCGTCATCATGGAAAACTACAGTTTCCATGGCGATGCCTGTACATATCGTATCCCCCCCGCCTGTCCGTTCTTTTAAGATAGGGCCAGCGGTTTGTAATATTTATAAATTCTGGGAGCGGAGTTTTATACCCTGCTCCCGGTGAAAAACTAACGCCAGTTAGGGGTAAGTGTTCCAGCGATCTCCCCATATACCCCATGTACGGGGAAATCGCTGGAATACAGCTATATGTGGAAAGTAAAAAAAAAAAGTTTTAAAAAAATAAATAAATAAAATTAACCTTAAAAAATAAATTATAAACATATACACACACATTTAAAAAAACCAATAACTGTAAAAAGTTTTTTTTTTTAAATCAAAACTTACCTCTGCGCATGCAGTTTCCTGTGATGACAACAGAGATCATCGCGGTTCCTCGCAGAGCAGATGAGTTTTATTAAATTAAATGAAGGAAGCTGCCAGGTTCACTGCGAGGAGAAAGGAGCCTGGATCAGCTTCTTTCATTTAAAAATGAACTTGTATATAAATAGACCCCAGTGTGATGTCATGGGGGTAGATCCAGAACTACGTCCGTCTGCCATAGAAACGATACACAGATTGTGTGTATACACAGATTGTTATGTACAATAGCTACTATGCATGCGCAGTAGCTATTGTTTATTGAATTACGTCCGTCTATGGAAGACGGACATAGTTCTGGATCCGGCCCAAAAAAAAAAAATCAATATCATGATCTGTTTTTCAAAGGCAGGTCTTAGGGTATTGTTTTCTATATGGTTTCAAATTTCTCTTACAATATTAACTACTCTACAATATTCCTTGTTATTATTGCTTTAGAATCTTACATTATTTCTCTCATCTTATCTTTTGTTTCTATGGTCCTACTTTCTATTGTAGAACAGGTATTCTCTCTTATTACGCCTCATGTCCCTATACATTCTCTTCTTTTCTGTACTGTTTAGTAGTATGGGGTGTTGGTCTTATTATTAGAAAAATAAGTGTTATATTGTCACTGTTGGGTTGATTTTGGTTGTGGTATATGTGTTAAGACATTCTCTTCTGTTTGTTTGTTTGTTTGTTTGTCTTTCTTTTTATTATTTATTCTAATGGGAACAATTCTATTTTTCTTCCCATCTTATGTTTCTTGTTGATCTCAAATAAGTTTCTTTTATTTTGTAATTGTTATTTCTTTCTATTTTTTCTTTCAACCTCTTTGTCTAGTTCTTGATATTCATTGACGTCTGAGAATAGGGTGGTGAGCAATTCCTGTTTCAAGATCTCCTCTAGGTGACATAAATCCTTCTTTCTTACCCTTATGATCACATGATTACAAAAAGAGAACACTTTTTTGATCTGCCTTTCTTTTCTAAAATCTCCATTACTAGATAAAAAGATGAGGTTTTAATAATCTTTTATCCCCTAGTTATTTTATGATTTGCAGCATATTTTTTTTGTTACCATGACTTTATCTCACCAGCTTGCATTCTTTTAAATATTTAATATCACAATTTCTAATCTTTTCTTCGCAGTATTCAATTCCCAGGATTATAAATATGGGTGTGCCATAGGAGGTGGCCGTCTAGGGTATAAAGCTTAAAGAGGGGGGTCAGGGGGCATCATTTTTCCTTTTTGCATCTGAAATTTCTAGCTACAATGCTGCCAATTCTGCCTCTTCTTCTGGCTCATTATTTATTCCTTCTAATTTGTGTTACCATATATTGGGCTGAATCCAGACCTAGTTAAGTGCTTCAACATAGTTACTCCTGGGCTAAACCATGTTGATTGCAGGGGAGTCATATTTCATCTGTTGCAAACAGTATTAGAGTTGAGAGGTGATATTTCCTATCCCAAGTCTAAATAACAGTGTGATAGTAAAGCTAGTCAATATCTGTGTGCAGTAAGCAATTCAAAGATATATCCCTGCATGCAAAGAATACAATTAACTTGACTCCCCCTGAAATCAACATGGTTTAGTCCAGAAGTAACTAAGTTCAAGCACTTAACTAAGTCTGGATCCAGCCCATTGGGCCTGATCCAGAGCTACAATGGTACACTGAGCGTTCTAACGCTCAGCGTACCATTGCTGCACTCCCCCGACCTCCCCCTTGCCCCAGTGTATTAACACTCGCTTACGCCGGTTGAAGGCTACCTTAACTTCAGCCGGCATAAGCGAGTGTTAATACGCTGGGACGGCGGTGTTGCTAACGGCGCCCTCCCAGCCTCATTACCCTCCCTCCCCCCGCCTACGCATCAACATCTGCCCGGCGCATGTGCAGATCGTCTTTTAAGCCGATCTTACGCTTATGGCAGGCGTATTATGCCAGGCAGCGTAGGGCTGGATCAGCCCCATTGTCCATAAGTTGAAATTTATGTGCTGTGTGTTTAAACATGGTGCAACCTTCTACAATGAAGTGGATTGTAATATTTAAGAAATCTCCTTTCAGCTCTACTCTACAATTGGGACATTAAAAACACTAGACAGCTCATCAAATCGAGACCAATAAGTGTGCTATTTTTAGATACACTGCATATTTTTGTATTTGGAATGGAAATTCTTTGATATATGGAGCAGTACATTTTTTTTCGTTAAAAGGGTAGGCTGCTAACAGTGTCCCTATTTTTTAGGAGCACCATCACTTAGCATCCCTTTTATTTTACACTGATATTTTTATAATTATTTTCTATGTACTGCTAAATATTTTTACACTTTTTAAACAATTTATAATTATTATTATTATTATTATTATTATTATTATTATTATTATTATTATTGTTTATTTACAAGATGTCAGCAGCACCTTACAAAATACAACAACAAAATACAGTACAGACATACAGGGTAGGGATGAACAGCATAAAACATAATAAAATACAATATAAATATAAAAACATTACAATAATAAAAAAACATGAAGCAAGCACAGGCAGAAACACAAAATGCGAGGTGTCAAGCTTGGCAGATCAGGGAGGAGGGGATATAGCAGACAGTGGCAAACGCAGGATTTTAAAAGGGGGGTTTCCAATGCGTGTAATACATGTGAGGTATATTATCATAGCTGCAAACGTTTTGGAGCCCGAAAACGTGGCAAATAAGCTCCGCCGCGTCCTGCCCAAGCTCTTACCCCTAGTGTGTATATGTGTGTTTGTTTGTTAGGGAATTAGACTGTAATGCGGCAGAGGTTGATGTGTGTAAAATTGTGAAGAGCTACTTAATATGATGCACTGTTAAAATATAAAACATATGTAAAATGACAATACTGATAATATGGTCGTACTATCTGACTGCCAGGACATGTAAGATGTCCAGTAAGGTTCTCTGTGAAAGCAGGACGTTATAATATAGATTTTAAAATAATAAAAATTCTACATTAAGGAATTGCTTTGGTTATTGGCTGTAAAAAGTCCTGTTCTGATATTTTTTTTATAGGTGATTTATAAGTTACTTCTTTCACACATTAAAATAGTAGTTTCATATTGAAGGAACAGATCTAATGGTAATAGCAGAGTACAATGCATTAGTAGAGCACGAGCACATTACACAATGTACAGAGCCTGTGTCAGTACATAAGCACTGTTGTATTTGTAGTGACCCATTCACCATTCCCACCTGCTTTCTTAATGCAGCACAGGCCAGGACCATCTTCCTCCTTGTCAGTCCAGATCACATTGCCGTTAAACCACGCCCCTTTTGCGGGACCCGCGAAGCCACGCCCCTTTTTGAATTTTCCCCTTTTTTTGCTCATTTTTCAATATTTTTTTTTTCATTTTTCAATTTGGGGGGGTTTATGGGCAACCAGAACCCCCCCCCCTGGGTGCGCCACTGGCAGACGGGCGTGTGTGATGTAGTGATCAGTAGAGAGACAGCAGTGGTTAGCAGAACGGAAAGGCTGGAAGGGGTGCATAAAAATGAGGGAAGTGAGGTAGAGAGCAGTGGATGAGGAGATGACCTTAAAGGTGAGGGTAAGGAGCTTAAAGAGAGGTCCGAAGCGGACAGGAAGCCAGTGGAGGTTTTGACATAAAGGACAGCTCAAGGTAGAGTGACATCAGAGGAAGATGAGCCTGGAAACAGCATTGAGTATAGATTGAAGGGGAGCAAGACTGGTGAGTGGGAGACCAATGAGGAGGAGGTTACAGTAATTGAAACATTGGCCTGGATCCAGACCTAGTTAAGTGCTTGAACTTAGTTACTCTTGGGCTAAACCATTGTGATTGCAGGGGAGTCATATTTCATCTGTTGCAAACAGTATTAGAGTTGAGAGACGATGTTTCCTATTCTAAGTTTAAATAACAGTGTGATAGTAAAGCTGGTCAGTATCTGTGTGCAGTAAGCAATTCTAAGATATATCCCTGCATGCAAAGAATACAATTAACTTGACTCCCCCTAAAATCAACATGGTTTAGCCCAGGAGTAACTAATCTCAAGCACTTACTTAAATCTGGATCCAGCCCCTTATGACTAGAGAGTGGATGAGGGTTTTAGTAGCTTCATGGGTGAGGAATGAACAGATGCACGCAATGTTACGTAGGTGAAAATGTCAAGAATGAGAGAGGGCACTGATGTGAAGCATAAAGGAAAGTGAGGAGTCAAGGATGACATCTAGACAGCAAACTTGAGGGGATGAGGAGACATAGGTGTCACCAATGCTTATGGTGATGGAGGGGGGAATGGTGTGTAGTTATCAAAATGGACTAACCTAAGCCTATTGTTCATAATATGGAATTTAAACAAACTTTTAAATTATATATATTTGTATGTTTCCTTTCCTTAAGATGTAATTTTATGATTCGTAGATGAAAATTGCACTTTAATAACGGGTAGTTTAATTTATGGAATTATAGGAATTTTATATTTTTTGTATCCTTTTTTCTGCATAAGTTTATATTGCTCATTTTTAACACTGTGATTCATCCCAATAATGAATATTTCCACATATTCCAGGTTTCATATCTCACCTTCCACTTCAATAAACCAACACGTTTTCTATTAATACCAACCATTTTACTCTTCTTTTCTTTATTAAGCATTAAAAATGCAAAGGCTACAGTATCAAACTCCAGAGAAATTTCTTTTTCTGATTTTACTATAAATAATGGACCGAATCCAGAGTTACATCCAACAGCCAAATTATGCAAGTGGTGTGTCTGTCAGGTTATATGATTGAAATGCTCGCTAGATGCTACGTATTGGTTCTCTGGGCAAATGGGACTCATTTCTGTACATTCAGAGCTTTGTATATTAGGGCATGTACAAAATGGAAGTTGCTCAATCAATTTATAGGTAAATGTAAACAGACACATGAAAGGCCGGGGTTATCTGCTAGCCACAGAAACAAAGGAAAGAAAATGCCTCAGCAACACTGCCATTAACCAGTAACAGACTATACCGTCTATCTGTAAAATAAAACGCAGAAATGCTTGTTACACATATTTGCTCAAATATATGATAAGCCACCAGCCACCATCAAGGCCTTTCTGCATATGGTGGTCCTAACTCTAACAATGAGAGTCCCAAAGTTGGGTC
>WWET01004814.1:81753-92575 GCA_011038615.1 Limnodynastes dumerilii | reverse complement strand
ATTTGTACAAAAAGCAAGGCAATGCCTGGCACTCTAGCCATTACTCAGTCACTAAATATGCATTTCTATCTTTAAAATAAAAACCAGAGAATTAGTTACAAAAATCTGCAGAAGTTTGATAAGCTACTCCGCCAACATCAAGGCTTCTCTGTGGGAGTAGTCCTAACTCTAATCTTAACTCTAAATAGAGCCCCAACTATGGGTCAAACATCCAATTTCTTTTCAAACCAAGAGCATACCTCATGGAGGCTCCCTGGGCCTCCAATGCTCATCTGAGACCACACTCCCTCACAGCTGTGATCTCAAAGAGACTTTAAAACACAAAATCCAAAGAGAGGTTGCTCAAATTAGTTTGTTAAAGTAATATACACGGCAGGTGCACTAGGCTGGGGATTTGTACAAAAAGCAAGGCAATGCCTGGCACTCTAGCCATTACTCAGTAACTAAATATGCATTTCTATCTTTAAAATAAAAACCAGAGAATTAGTTACAAAAATCTGCAGAAGTTTGATAAGCTACTCCGCCAACATCAAGGCTTCTCTGTGGGAGTAGTCCTAACTCTAATCTTAACTCTAAATAGAGCCCCAACTATGGGTCAAACATCCAATTTCTTTTCAAACCAAGAGCATACCTCATGGAGGCTCCCTGGGCCTCCAATGCTCATCTGAGACCACACTCCCTCACAGCTGTGATCTCAAAGAGGCTTTAAAACACAAAATCCAAAGAGAGGTTGCTCAAATTAGCTTGTTAAAGTAATATACACGGCAGGTGCACTAGGCTGGGGATTTGTACAAAAAGCAAGGCAATGCCTGGCACTCTAGCCATTACTCAGTAACTAAATATGCATTTCTATCTTTAAAATAAAAACCAGAGAATTAGTTACAAAAATCTGCAGAATTTTGATAAGCTACTCCGCCAGCATCAAGGCTTCTCTGTGGGAGTAGTCCTAACTCTAATCTTAACTCTAAATAGAGCCCCAACTATGGGTCAAACATCCAATTTCTTTTCAAACCAAGAGCATACCTCATGGAGGCTCCCTGGGCCTCCAATGCTCATCTGAGACCACACTCCCTCACAGCTGTGATCTCAAAGAGACTTTAAAACACAAAATCCAAAGAGAGGTTGCTCAAATTAGCTTGTTAAAGTAATATACACGGCAGGTGCACTGGACAGGGAATTTGTACAAAAATCAAGGCATTGCCTGGCACTCTAGCCATTACTCAGTCACTAAATATGCATTTCTATCTTTAAAATAAAAACCAGAGAATTAGTTACAAAAATCTGCAGAAGTTTGATAAGCTACTCCGCCAACATCAAGGCTTCTCTGTGGGAGCAGTCCTAACTCTAATCTTAACTCTAAATAGAGCCCCAACTATGGGTCAAACATCCAATTTCTTTTCAAACCAAGAGCATACCTCATGGAGGCTCCCTGGGCCTCCAATGCTCATCTGAGACCACACTCCCTCACAGCTGTGATCTCAAAGAGACTTTAAAACACAAAATCCAAAGAGAGGCTGCTCAAATTAGTTTGTTAAAGTAATATACACGGCAGGTGCACTAGGCAGGGAATTTGTACAAAAAGCAAGGCAATGCCTGGCACTCTTGCCATTACTCAGTAACTAAATATGCATTTCTATCTATTTCAGATTTTTGTAACTAATTCTCTGGTTTTTATTTTAAAGATAGAAATGCTTTAGTAAGCACAGTGCATCGGCGTAGGTCTGGATCAGGCCCATTGACCATACCAGGCTGCATAAAAGGGGACTTCGCAGAGCCTCCTATGTTTATTGTTACTAATTATTAAGTACCACAAGCAATAATCAAATCAGAGAAATAACAAATAACCAATACAAATCACAAAAACATTTTACCAGGATGGTGACGGAAGAAGGTAGAGTGGGAGCCAGTGATAATCTAAGCTATACCAATAGCTAGCAAATTAATTAAAGGCGGGGCAGTAACCACCCACCAAGCTGGCATTCTGTTAACCAAAATGGGGGCATCTACCACCCCATTTGCATAGAACACCGCGCCACAGCCAATTAAATTTTGACGGGGTGCTCCCGGTTATTAACTAGCCCCCCTGGGCCCGCCCTTTAAACGAAACTCCAGTGCCGCGGGCATTACCACCGTGACCAAACGTCTACTTGGCTAAAGGTGAAAAAACATTCGTCGGGATGTGGAAAACCTGGCCCCCATACTAATAAATAGCTAAACACTGCCTTCCCGCAGAAAAAGAGACATGAGCTTATGAATTGATATTTAATATGATAAGAATCACAATTCTTATTTACAAAAGAATAACAAAATGGATATACAACATTCAAAACAGTTTCTTATAAAATAAAAAGGTGAAAATACAGAAAGCAATTACACAAAGAACCTTCCCCGCTTGAGATTAGCAAAATACTTATAGGGAACAATTCCTTCCTTCAAAGATCCCATGAAGTCAACAAAGTTATATATCTGGGCTATGCTTTTTAAAGACAAAAATGCTCCTCTGCAACAGCCCCCTCCTCTGTGACAGATCTGTTCTGGACAAACTCTTCCTCAGAGATCTGGATTTTATGACCCCCCCCCTCCCCCCCTCAATATCCTGATCTAATTACGACAGGGCCATATCCTGACAGGAGACATAACACAACTACCCAACTACCTTAAGCTAGTGCCTAGTGCTTCTGTATCCTGATATTAATTTATACACAAGATATCTGACTTATATCCTGAAATTTTGTATTACTGTTACATGGCTTCTGATCCATTGCCCTCTGCTGGTGGCATTATTAGGTCTGGTCAACTCTTGTATTGCACATGAAATGCATTTTCTACCTACTGGTGACAACCTAAATTTTACTGTATGTTATATAGATGGCTAGAGTCTCCATACTCGGTAGGCACTGCCATTAACTATTCAGACCAAACTAAGTAATTAAACAACCCGCTTTATGCATATGTTGCCGAACTGTCAAATGTTGTTTATGTTGTAGAGGTCCTTCCTTGAAGTTTATATTGTGACTATGAATGAAGGTGTCTGGAAATTTTTTTGTATGGCTTGGCAAATGCTTATCTACATTACTGTAAGCTGTTATTCTGAAACATGATACCCAATCTTGCATGGTGTATTAATACAGATTCCCTGTTGTTACTTACTTTATTATTAAAGTTTATTTATATAGCACCACAAATTGTCTGCAGTGCTTTACAGAAAACACTAGACATTCACATCAATCCCTGCCCCTATTGGAGTTACATACACACATGTTTTTGGCACGTCGGAGGAAACCAGAGAACCCAGAGGAAAACCCACACAGACACGGGGAGAACATACAAACTCCACATAGATAAGGCCTAGTCTGGGAATTGAACTCATAACCTCAGCACTGTGAGGCACAAGGGCTACTCACTGAGCCAGCATGCTCGACTTATGTACCAAGAGTTAGAAAGATAATGACTTTTTTTTTTAGACCGCATATACGCAATCTACGTATCGAAACGATATGCAGATTACGTACAATAGCTACTACGCATGCGCAGTAGCTACTGTTTATTGAACTACGTCCATCTATGGAAGACGGACATAGTTCTGGATCCGGCCCAATGCCCTAAAGTCAGAAGTTATATGACCTGGTTGTTTGTTGTTGTACCACAATATAGAAAATTGTAATAAAAACATTTTGAATTTGTTATCCTTTAATTAAGTTTATGTGAGCCGTAAGGTCCTTGTTAACATGTGTTCTTTTAAATGAATTGTAGATACTCTTAGATCTATAATACAAAAGGCTAAAGGCTGGTATAAACCGACAGAAGCTAACACTTAGCCTAAATTTACTTTGCTTGATCTTATGTCTCTTGTCATACTGTCCACAGGTTCTTGATCTTCAGTAGAGAATAATTTGGGTATAATTTATAAATAGTCAAAAGCAATCTCACCAATATGTGCTCTAGTGTTTATACTTCATATGGAGTATCCGAGATAATGTATCCTTAACGTTTCAAATGCATTCATTAATCAGCAATTCTCTGAATTCTTAATGCTGGCTACCAATGAAAGTAAATTGATCAAAATGTTTTGAACAAGGTTGTTAATGAGTTTACATTGATCACTATGAACATTTATTTTTTCCTTTAACTCTAAAGGTTCTTTTGAGTATTCATCTTTAGACCTGCGTGGGTTTTAAGCATGTCTGACATTGTATAAGACAGTTTTTTTACATAATATTTGTATCAACAAACCATTCATATGACATGGTTTCTTTACAGAAAGCACTGTAAAGTCTGTACATTTGGGTTAGTATAATAAACAGAGCTATAAGGGGAGTCCTTGGAAAACCCTTTAAAAAGAAATGGAATGTATAGTGTTAATTTGTAATTAGTGTCAAATGTCATTTTTGTTACACCTGATTTCCATGTTTTCTATTATTACTTATATAGAGATCAAATTCCTATTAAAATGTATATTTTCTGTGGTAGTAGGGTAGTAGGGCAACTAGACACTCTACAAACACTGAAACACAAAATAAAGACACCGACGACTGTATGGGTTTAAAAAAAGGGACATGGATTTATTTATTGAATATTTGATATTGATTATAAATTTTGAGAACAGGTGGCATGATAGTGGACAGGGGTTTCCTGTAACAAATTAGGGAGCACTACTTCTGCCATCTAAAACTAGGTGACCACACAATCTCCCTCATAATACCCCGTGGCAAATTTTTACATTGTAGACCTCCGCATAACAAAGTAGGCAGACCTGAACCCTGAAAAGGGACAGGCAATCCTTATTGGACAAAGAGAGTGTGCCATAAAATAATATTACACCCTAACTTCCCCCTGTGCCAAACTATTTGGTGATACCCCCACCACTACCACCCAACCTATGCCCCGTCTTCAAAAAAAAAGACATGTTAGTAAACTACAGCCTAACCAAACAAAGGGAAATGAGGGAGGGAAATTCTCAGGAAAGAGGCAGACAAACACAGCAAAACAGTATTTATTAATCTTCCGCATGGAAGATGAGGTTTAACATACAGTAGATGGCACAGATCTTGCTACCTTGCTGACTTCCTCCACTTTAAACTCATAATTTCTTGTTACTGCTTTGCTCTTGTCCAAGCCAAGAAAATTTTCTCCAAATCTCTCATCATCTCCCAAGCATTTAACCCGTCGCCTCTCTGCAACCTTTAACACTCTCCTCTCCTCACCCACGCCTTCCATCCCACCCTCTATCTCTGCTATCAACTTTGCATCCTATATCTCATCCAAAATTATTTCTGTCAGAAATTACATTTTACCCACCCTGCTTCCTTCATCCCTCTGACGAAGCATAAGTGAAACACGTGTCAGGTTAGGCGGGTTGTTGTGCACAAACACCCGCCGGTGCTGTTTTTTAAAAAATTGTAAAGTCCGATAATTTAATTACAATAGATATTAGATAAGCCACGGCAGTAAGCTCTGCAGACATAGGGGCTATCGTAAAGATATAGAACCGCGACAGAGCGGAGATATCTATGTGTCCTACGGCATATATGGACACAGGCTGCATAGTTAGCATAAGCCCTCTATGTGAATAGAAAACTTTCACCATTGTGGTATATTAAACGTCATCCTCAGTATAATTTTCTGGCTGTTTGACAAAGGAGCAATATATTAGAGCTGCTGTATATATTACAGCAGTTTAAAGATGACACTATTTTTATTGACTAACTAATTAGAGGCTATCAAGCCAGTCAAAAGTATAAATAGCAATGCACTAGAAACTTACTAGATACATTGTCAAACATATGTGAATTAATACCAATTGAAGATATAAAATCTGAATTAGTTACTAAAGTGATATATTACCCAATTTAAATAAAACTTTATTAATATATTACTATACATAACTGCTGGCAATAATAGTTTATGAAGTTAAAGAAATTAAATATAGGTACCAGGTGGAAAATATGCTAAAAACCTAAACAGAGCTGTGGTGTTGAATAATTTCATAACAAATAAGGGACTATTACAATAGTTTTAAGAAAATGTATCGGTGTTTAACACTGTTGGATAAATCAATTATTAAAATAGGTATCAAATAAACAAGATATTTCACGACAAATGGTTCAAAGATTATATACTTATATTGCTATTTTTAAATGCATACTAATAAAATATTTTTGTTTTAAATTCATGATACATTGACAAAATAAAAAAGACTGAGTGCCCAAAAGAGAAAACTCAGTTTGTGATGGGAACACCAACCTATCATAGACACAAAACTATTTATTAATATTTCTGAGTGCCTTGTGTCCCTATCAACATGGATGGCCAAATGTTTCCTGAAGCTGAAAATGGACAAAATGGAAATCATTGTTTTTCTTCCCCCTAGAATTTCCTTCCCCTTTCCATCACGTTAACCACTGGTGATACCTCTGTCTCCTGATCCCCTTAAGTTCACTGCCTAGGTTTCATCCTTGATTCCTCACTTTCCTTTATACCATACATCCGTACCCTCTCTCATTATTGCCGTTCCACCTATGCAACATTGCTTGCATACCTCCCTTCCTCACCATATCATGCCTCGACTACTGAAATCTTCTCCTTGTTGGTCTCCCGCTCACCTATCTTGCCCCCTGCAATCTATACTTAATACTTAATACTGCTTCTAGGCTCATCTTCTTCTCATGCTGCTCTACCTTGGCCTCTCCTTTATGTCAAACCCTCCACTGGCATGAACTTTCATGGGAACTTTTTCCCCAAGGACTGTACATAGGACACGGGGTCACCCAATAAGGTTAGAGGAGAGAAAGTTTCACAGACAGCAAAGGGTTCTTTACAGTAAGGGAAGTCAAGATAAAAGTCACCAAAACAATTGAAATTGTATAGAACATTTAAAAAAATAAACAAATAGTATAAATGAAAACTTTAGTCATTTTTATGTGGTTAGACTGATCAGAAAACAAACACTACAAAAATGTTTCTGCTCTATGGTGAAGGGAAAATAAAACCAGAGAAACTACATCCAAACTAAAGATCTTAAAAAATTGAAGGTTTCTTAAACAGTTAACAAGGATCTCATCAGTGGGGAACTTTCATGGACAATTTCTAGCACATCTTGAAATTGAACTAGTTCCAAAAGATCTTGCTCCACAGACATGATCATAAGAGCATCAAGCAGCTCTTGCCAAATAGTAACCCTCAGCCTTGTCTTTATGAATTTCAGTTTGCTGAGAGCTGTTTCACATGCCACTTGTGTGAAAGATAGAGTCAGAAGATACTCATATGCCACACATAGATTTTCATAAGCAGCTGAGTATAGCTTATATTTCTGAAGTAATCTGTGACAGCAGAGGAAACATTTTTTGCATGATTTGCATTTTCTTTTATCATACACCCCATTCATCTTCATTCCCACAATCCACAATCTTCTTCTGGAAGTACATCTATTGCTTTTGATTCATCTAAGTGTCCAGTCAGTTTTGGAAAATGGTGTGCAAAGCTTACAAGTTCACCAATAAGAGATTCTTCACTTACTTTTGCCAATTAAGAAATTCTTTTTTAGAGACCCCTGTAGTAACTGTACTGTTTTGTGTAAAGTCCAGCTGCATACACAGCAGCACAAGCTTTACAAAAAAAAAAGAAAAAAAACAACTTTGTCCGGAGAGTCTGATCTCTCGGGTCCAGTTGTATGGCGGGCGGGACAGCGGCACAGTCTCCCGAAAGTGGGACTGTCCCGCTGGAATGGGGACAATTGGGAGGTATGAGTTTGTGAGTTTTTGCATGATTAGTTTTAAAACCCTGTTTGAAACACTTAGGAGGAACAATTACAAGCTGCAATCATGGACATTGCTTGATTTGTCATACTAATTACACAACTTTCCTCCTGTTGCCTTATAAAGTGGGGAAAAAATGTTCACCACTTTAGGTGTTAGTGCAGCTTTAAATATTTATCATGCAGAATCAAAAGGAACTAAAAAATGAACCCATGTAAACAGAAGAAACTCCATGCACTGTAACACAGTAAACCATTTTTCAGAAAACATTGTGTTCTGTATTATTCACTCCTACAAGAACCATCAACATTTTATGGTTTAATAGTTTGCATAATACTACATTTTTAAATGATTGCAGCTTTACCATAATGCAAAGTGTGTTAAAACATAGCTTTCTAAAGTATAGAGTAGAAGGCTCATAAAATTGTATATTTTGAAACATATATTAGTGCATATTGATAAGCAAGTAAAAGTGAATGCACACTTAGGGCCAGATTTACTAAGCTGCGAGTTTGGGAAAGTGGAGATGCTGCCCATAGCAACCAATCAGATTCTAGCTCTTACTTTTCTATTACATACTAGAGAATGTCAGCTAGAATCTGATTGGTTGCTACGGGCAACATCTCCACTATTCCAAACCCGCAGTTTAGTAAATCTGACCCTTAGGCCTCGTAGCCTAACCCTAAAACATGGTGCTCCAAAAGTTAAGCAACCCCATTCCCTAACCCTAAGTCCCCCCCACATCCTAACTCTAAGTCGCCCCCCACAGCCGAACCCTAAGTACCTGGCAGCAGTGCTTCCGAAAATGAATGGGTGAATTGCATACTCACCCAGTCATAAAAAAGGGCTGACATTCGAAATAGGGACAGCCGAAAAGCAACTTTCGGCTGTCCCTACTTCGCAATGAGAGTCATCGCAGTGGGGAATCGCAACGGTTTTGAACTATTTGTCCAACAGCAGTTAAGGGTGGGCTTAGGCACAGAGGTCTTATAAGCCCACTCAATATTGGCTTCCTCCTTCTTCTTCATCGGGACCTTTCTCTGTACAGTGAAGTATCAGTCTGCTCTGCAGTTGCCTTTAATTTGTGCCATCTACCTTAGTTGCTTCTTACTTTACTTTCATTCTTACCTCCTTGCTGCCTCTCCTCTCCTCTTTCTCCTTCTGGCTCTGCTGCCCCTCCATATATTTGTCACTGTTCTGGGTCTCCACCTTGCTGCTGTCATGTCTTGCCAGTTCAGAAGTAGGTCAGCGTGATCTGCACGCTTGCCGGTTTACTTTTCCAGGTCTCCGGCCTCCTCCCCTGCTTTGGCTGTGCATGCTATGGTTGATGCACTTCCGGCGGCATGTGCCGAAGTACAAGGGAGTGGCCATCTTCTGTGGGGCAAAGGCGTTTCTGGAATTTGCTACAGCGGCACTGGGACCAGATGAGTTCTCCCTCCGCTGCGCATCAATCTGCAGGTGCCGAAGGGGTGGAGGTGGCTCAGCAGAGGATGGTTTGTACTTACACTAACAGCACCATTAAGAGTGTGCAAATGATATGTCTATAAACAAACATAGAATATCTGCGGCACCAACAGTCTTACATCCTACACAAAATTAGGCCCAGTGCTTGAAATTAGTTACTCCTGGGCTAAACCATGTTGATTGCAGGGGAGTCATATATAGAGTTGAGAGGTTGCAGTTTCCTATCCCAACAGTGTGATCATACCTCCCAAGTGTCCTGATTCCAGCGGGACAGTTCCACTTTGGGGGATTGTCCCGCTGTCCCGCCCGCCTCACAACTTATCCCGAGGGATCAGACTTTCCGGACAAAGTTGTGTTTTTTGTTTTTTGTTTTTTTTGTAAAGCCCTTGCTGTGCTATGTATGCGGCAGTGCTTTACACCGCATAGTACAGGTAATACAGGGCTCCTACAGGAGCCCTTTAGGACCAAACCTGTTACTGTGAATGGAAGAGACCGAACCTATGAGGTCACTGCCATTCTAGAAACAGATTTGGTCCTACAAGGCTCCAGTAGGAGCCCTGTATTACCACTACCACACCACGTGAGCAGGAGAGACAGCGTGGGACAGACAGAGAAAGGGAGCGCCGCGGAGAAAGGAGAAATCATCAGAGGTAAGTAACAGAAGAGGCTGGACAAAAGGGGCAGACAATCGAGGCTGGACATAAGGGGCAGACAATGGAGACTGGAAATAAGGGACAGAAAATGGAGGCTGGATATAAGGGCAGACAATGGAGGCTAGACATAAGGGGCACACATGGAGGCTGGACATTTAAAGGGGCAGACATAGAGACTGGGCATTTAAAGGGGCAGACAACGGAGGCTGGGCATAAGGGGCAGACAACGGAGGCTGTACATAAGGGGCAGACAATGGAAGCTGAACATAAGGGGCAGACAATGGAGGCTGGACATAAGGGGCAGACAATGAAGGCTGGCCATAAGGGGCTGACATGGAGGCTGGGCATTAAAAGGGGCAGACATGGAGTCTGGACATAAGGGGCAGACATGAGGGCTGGACATAAGGGGCAGGCATTGAGGCTGGACATTAAAAGGTGCAGACATGGAGGCTGGACATTAAAAGTGGCAGAAAATGGGGCTGGACATTACAAGGGGCAGACATGGAGGCTGGACAAATAATTAAGAGGCAGACATGGAGGCTGGACATATAATTAAGAGGCAGACATGGAGGCTGGACATTACAAGGGGCAGACATGGAGGCTGGATATTATTTGGGGCACACATGGAAGCTGTACAAATAATAAAGGGGCAGACATGGAGGCTGGACATTACAAGGGGCAGACATGGGGGCTGGACATTACAAGGGGCAGACATGGGAGCTGGACATTACAAGGAGCAGACATGGAGACTGAAAATTACAAGGGGCAGACATGGGGGCTGGACATTACAAGGGGCAGACGTGGAGGCTGTACATAACAAGGGGCAGACATGAAGGCTGGACAAATAATATAGAGGCAGATATGAAGGCTGGACATAATAATAAGGGGCAGACATGGAGACTGACCAAATAAACACTGAGGAGACATATGGAGGCTGGACATAATAATAAT
>WWET01004814.1:9796-21413 GCA_011038615.1 Limnodynastes dumerilii | reverse complement strand
TAAAAGGTGGCTGGGTCCTGCCATCAATAATTTATAATCTGTAGGCAATTGCTACAGAGGGAGGTAAGTGCCGTGTTAGAGAAGTTTATTTTTAAGTGTAGGGACCTATCTAAATGAGGTAACCTTGCAGGCGGTCAGTCACATTTTCATTAAAATTAAGATTTGTTTATGTTTGTAAAGGTGATTGTTTATAAAACTAAAACTAAAAAATTGTATAGTAAATATTACAAACAACTGTTCACACATTATTTTGAGTCAATTTCAACTATAGCACCTCACTTTTTTTAGGTATTGTATTTATGATTAATACTATAGAATGGACTCTCTCGCCAATTTAGGAATTTTCTCTAATTCTCCCTTCAAATGCAACCCCCCCATGTTGGCCACACCTACAGTACTGTACTGGGGTGCTGCAACATACCCATGCTCCGGGCACCATGGCAGCTAGCTACACCTCTGGTGCAGTTGCTATGGGTCAATCATCCCCTCTGCACTCACCTTTATAAATCTAATCCACCCTATTAGTAGCTTCCCTGCAGCCCCACTAAGGAAACAGTCTTCACATGCCATTGCTTGAGCTATACACAAGGTAAGAAAGATCACATGTAGACTGTCAGGGACCCAGTCGACCACCCATGGTGGGTTTCTGGTACCCAGAAACACCACTAAAATGATTATTTAATAAGAAAGAAAGAAAAAAAAACATTAATATGAAAAGGGGGCACGGATTTGGGGGGTGCCGTGAAAAGGGGCATGGCCTCATTGGCTTGTTGGCTACACAGACATAGAGGAGAAATTCCACCAGAGGGCAGTTACCAGTGCCATCTAAACCTGCGCACACAAATTACGCATGCATCAGACTCGACACACAAGCAGTCCGCATGCACCTTTTTAATAATTTTGTCCCCGAAACTTTTAAAACTTGGAAAATATGTCTAATAAAGGTGCTGGAACTCCGTTCCTGTGCGTTCTATGACAAAAAAAAAGCACTGGAAGTTACCATAACAAGGTAGCAAGTTTCCCCAAACGTTTTACATGAAGTGACAGTGTGAGGGGTCCATGTATCCATCAGTGTCACACACAGACAGTAGTCATGCACATAGGCAGGGGTGATCAGTCAAGGCTGCAGCAACTGTTCTGCCACTCATACAGTGCTAAGATCTATTAACGCTTAGGGCTATATTTACTAAGCTGTAGGTTTGTAAAAGTGAAGATGTTGCATATAGCAACCAATCAGATTGTAGCTCTCACTTTCTTTTTACATACTAAAAACATTAAAAAAGTTTTTTTTTATAAAACCAAAACCAAAACACAATGAAAATTTAGAACCAAAACCAAAACACGGGACTTGGCGCTCATCTCTAGGAAAGGCATTTATTCCTAAAAGCAGCAATTTCAATAAGCTCTGAGAACTTTTTATGTACATGTTAAATTCATATATCTAATTTATTTCTTAAGATATATATTTTTACTAAATTGTGCACTTCCTCTTTATATTTATATGATCACATGAATATGCTGGTTTGGTACAATTTTGCCAATGGTATTCAAATTAGAGCAATTACATAATATTGCAGATTAGATAATTCCACAATTACACTGTCTTATTCCTGAAGTAAAATTGCCTGGTAAATCACATTTAGAAGTCACAGCCAGAGAGAGCATTTCTAGAGAGGAACACTTTTAAATACACTAAAAGAGGATTATTAGTCAAAGTCATATATGCAAAACACATTTATATTACTGCAGTTAGATTCTCTGGTTCATGATCTCTGCCATCCATATGTAAATGAAATTCTATTCAGCTCACAAATAGGCAGAAATTCATACGTTCTAAACCCAATGGTTTTAAATATTCTTATTTTTAATCAATAAATGCAATTAAGACATTTAATAAAAATAAATATAAAAGTTTTATTAAAAGTAATATATTTACATTAATTATAACAATCATTATAATATTCATTAGGGTAAAAATTATCATAATGTAGGCTTCACAAAAAGGTTTTAATATTCATTAAATATAAATAGCATAATATAATTTTTAGTTGAGTGAAGATTCTACAAATAAAAAGAGAGTAAGTGGCAGCTGTAATGAAAACATATAGGGGTAGATCCAGAACTACGTTTGCCGTACGTTTATTCGCGGAGCGTATTTTCGTGCGCGTAAATTCGTTACACTCCCCTCGGCACACCCCTTGCACGGACGTATTTTGTCAAGATACGCTTTCGAAACCCTACCTTAACGTTTTCCAACGTAACCGAAGTCATACGCACACGTACGTATGGGCTGAACGAATTTACGCAGCTAAGCACGCCCATACTGTACGCTTAAAATACAACCCCCGCCTACTTGACGTATTTCACACGTAATTTGGAGTAATGTAAAATTGGCACGGCCACACGTTAGTATTTACGTGACATATATATGTGAATGGCCCATACGTTCACAATTACGCTACGTTAATGTGCGTATTTTCTATGGTGCGCATGCGCAGTGTGTACAAAACAGCGATTTTACGTTTCTGCCATGCATAAATTCGCTCTGAGGCGTAGTTCTGGATCAGGCCCATAGTAAGTAATGGTAAAGCATGTGTACCAAGATAAGCATAAGGGTAAATATGCAATGGCTGGGTAAGAGTGGGGAAAAGGGTGCATGATTTAGAAGGTGACTTTGGAAAAAGACACCATTTAACAGTTGCATTTATATATTTGCAGCTTGGCAAAACAATATTAAGCATTGTAGACTAATTAAAGTCAAGGAAGAAAACCAGTTAGTGCTAGGTTGCTGTTAATTCACAATCATAAAATAGAGGTTGCTCGAAAAAACAGGTTATTAATCACACATATTAAAAATAACAACAGAATTGTTCTTTAATTTAAGCAAGCTAATTCAGTATCAAATTCATATTAATATATAGTAGCAAACAGACTGGGATAATATTAATATAAATACTTAATGCCCCAAAATGTTTGTAAAACCATGTGAAAATGGGCACAATTATAGAAAAAAGTATTAGAAAAGGATTTACATTTTACAGTGTGGGCTTGGTTTGAGACAGACCGCTGATTAGCATGTCAGTCTTAAGGTTACCTTATGGCAGCATATCTGCACTCATGTCCACACGAGAGCAGAATCTCCTCTGATAATGGCTGGCTCTCTCCAGCAATTCAGGATACCAGCCCACCCATCCACTGGCCCATCTGGCATTTGCCAGAAATGCCTGATGGCCAGTCCAGCCCTGCTCTTCATTCGTGCAGGGATCTAACATTTTGCATGGAAGAGGAGAGTCACCCTCTTCCATGTGAAATGTCAGATCCTTGCACGAACAAAAAGCATGCAGGGGTCTGGATCCGGTCTTATATTATCTATCTATCATTAGCAAGGATATTCTGTTATGTTTCTCTGCGTGATTTGCTACTGTGCATGCGACCGATTCATAACCGATCCATAAACACAACAATGAAACTTCAGCTATTTATAATAGTTTTTAACCATTTTAATTACAACCAAATTACAATCCTTCACTTGCAGAGCACATTTGGAGATGTAGCAGCAAAGAGCTTGCTGCTTTGTGTCCATACGACAGATGCCATTATCTACTTCCCATCCAAATGTCTCATTTACTTGCACATGTGGACTGAATGTACCAGACTATCTATTATAGCATGCAAATACAGTACCAGTATGTTCTACCATTTGTGCTCAGATGTGAATCAGGCCATCAATTCAACACATGATTTGTAAAGATATTATTTCATCCATCCATCACAAACTCTTTCACCACATCAGGGGGCCACAGAAGGTATAGTCCCTACCAGCTAGCTTCGCGACACAATAAGAAAGGATAAAAATGTGTTTATGTATGTATGGAGGATAAATATAATTATTACAAGGAAACCATGCAGTCTTAGATTCTCAAGGCTGGCTAGATTTGGTTACTGCATTTATGTGATGGATAGAATTATAATTGTTGTTGGTTTTTATATATTTTTTATTTCCTTTTGTAATAATCATTAAAAAATGGGCAGCTAAAGTACAGTTAAGCTGCAGTTTCTGTCTTACATCTTTCCCTTGTTTTCCCAGTTATACTGGTTTTCATATGGTTGCTTCATCATAAAAGACAGCACAATGATTGAAAAAAATTGCTTTGTTTTTGTTACGAGACTGACCACCAGGGCGCAGAATCTAACTATCAGATCCCCTGCCCTAACAGCAGGTCGAAGCTCCTGGGAGAAAGTCCCACGGAAGGATAAAGAAAATAAGCTGGAAGCCCAGTGAGAGACCTACAAAAATAGAATAAGGGAAGAAATTCCCAGAGAAGAGACCAGAGGCTAGTGACACCAAAGACCAGATTTACTAAGCTGCGGGTTTGGAAAACTGGGGATGTTACCCATAGCAACCAATCAGATTCTAGCTCTCACTTTCCTATAACATTCTAGAAAATGTTAGCTAGAATATGATTGGTTGCTATGGGCAAAATCACCCCTTTTCCAAACCCGCAGCTTAGTAAATCTGGGCCCAAGACTCCAAGGCAAAAGGCAGATAACAGACTAGGATACAATAATGAAAGACCGGGTATATGAGATAGATAGCAGCGAGTCAGACAGGGAGAAGAGAGAGGCAAGCAGAGAAAGGGTTGCCTTGAATAAACCAGACAAGCTGGCGGGCCTATGTAGGACAGAGAAATGAAATCTGCACCAATTCAGCAAGACAAGCTGTTGTGCAGAAGTTACAAGTAGAGTAAACAAAAGAATGCACAATATTATGCCATACAAGCTGGTGTGCATAAGAAGGGACTAAGGTAAGTAATTTTAACCACACTATATTGAGGCAGGCTAGTTGGCGTACAGGGTATATAAATGTATGATGAATATTCACTGCACAATACTGAGCCAGACAAGCTGGCATGCAGAAGTAAAGGTAAGTTAAGTGCCAGATCTTATAGCCAGGCAGACTGGCTTGCAAACAATAAGGTAATATGATTAGCAGTTAGTTTAGCCAGATAATCTGACATGCAATAGGCAAGGTATGTACAAGGTAACGTAAACTATAGTCAGACAGGCTGACAGGTAAAGGTTACAGACCAGGTGAGTATTAAGTAACATAGGGCCTGATCCAGAGCTACAATGTAGCGCTGAGCGTGGTAACGCTCAGCGTTACATCGCTGACTCCCCCCTGGCACTCCCCCTGTGCGGGCGTATGGCCCCTTCCTTACGCCGGCTGAAGGCTACCCTAACTTCGGCCGGCGTAAGAAAATGCAAAATCATGCACTTAGGACATAAAAACCCAAAGGCTCAATATTTCCTTAATGGCATTACATTAGAATCTACGGAGGAGGAATGGGATCTAGGAGTCATTATTTCCAGTAATTTGAAGGTAGCCAATCAATGTAACAAAGCACTGAGAAAGGCAAGTCAGATGCTTGGTTGCATAGGGAGCGGAATTAGTAGCAGAAAGAGAGAAGTAGTGATGCCCCTTTATAAGTCATTGGTACGCCCTCACCTAGAATACTGTGTTCAGTTCTGGAGGCCATATCTCCAGAAAGACATAAATACATTAGAGACTGTGCAAAGAAGAGCAACTAAAATGGTTCATGGCCTTTGTAACAAATCATACCAAGAAAGGCTAGAGGAACTAAACATGTATAGCTTGGAGCAGAGAAGGGAGAGGGGGGACATGATAGCAGCTTTCAAATACATCAAGGGTTGTGACCAGCTAGAGGAGGGTACCATTTTTCAAAAGAAAAGGTGTAATAGAACACGAGGGCATGGATACAAACTGGAGGGTGGTAGATTCAAAGGAAATGTGCGGAAAAATTACTTCACTGAAAGGGTGATAGATAAATGGACTATTCTCCCATCTGAGGTGGTTGAGGCTAATACAGTAGAACAATTTAAACATGCTTGGGATAAATATAAGGGTATCCTAAATTGTAACCCCAATTGAGGGTAAATAGGGTCAGTATAGTTTTCAATAAACAAATGGGCAGACTAGATGGGCCATGTGGCTCTTATCTGCCGTCACTTTCTATGTTTCTATGTTTCTATGAGGGGCAGAATATTACATGTCGACACGGCGTGTAAGAGTTTTGGTGCCTTTTGAAATAAAATAAACGTGATAGGTAAAATAACTGGGTGTGGGTTGCCGGTACAAACGTCCCTTTTTCAAAAGGGCAATTTCTTACCAGTCAGTGAATTTTGAATGGATTGTGAAATTCATTGCTTCTGTCTTGGGGAGAAGAAGCAATCTATTTCCCCTGGACTGAAATTCTACGCTGCAAATGATAAGTATTTTAGTTTCCTTACCCTAACCCTCTCCTCCCCGCAGCCTAACCCTAAAATTCCTCTCCCTGCAGGCTGACCCTATCCCTCCCCAGAGCCTAACTCTAAAGAAGCCTCATCTCTGCAGTCATGTCTGCGGCAGGGGTCTGCGGCGAGTCTGGCGGCTTCCGATATGATGGGTCAAACAGCTTCTGCAAAATGAATGGGTAAGTATGCTGATCAGCATATTTACCCATTCTAGAAAAAAAACATACCTTTTCGAAATAGAGGCAGCCAAAAATGAGCTTTCAGCTGTATTTATTTCTAAAAGAGGCTTTTCTTGCTTTCGACTCTATCCCAAATCATTGTAAGTGTAATAAATGGATTATAAAAGATATTACTCAATTGTAACTGAGATATCAAGAATTAAGAGATTGAAAATAAATAGAAAATAGCATTATAACATCCAGTAACCCACATCTGCATTTAATTTTTCTTTTATGTTATGCTTTGATATTTATACGATGTGCTGTCATACACAAATCCTTTCACTGGAGATAGATTTCAGAATACATTTTGTGGAGTTGGTACTATTTTGGAAATTTTGCATGTTTTGGGTTTGATCAAGAGTCGGCAGTTAGAGCAAAAAGGGAGTGAATCTGCATTTTGGCAATGAATATGTTGAAGTGCAAATTTTAATAAAACATAGTTGACGAGGTGTCTTGTAGTTCAATTCTAAATTATAATTTTAAAATATAATCTGTTCAGTATTTGTGTAGAATAAGAAAATTTGGGCAGCAAGAAAAAAAAAGCTATAACAATAATGACTTATGTCAGGGAATCCCGTGTCAGAGTGTATAAATAGGGTCCCAGTAATAACATAAGTAATTTGCCAGAGGGACCCAGAAGAGGATGGACCTCCTCGCTTGCACCTGCCAGATGAAAAGGAGGAGCTGGAGCCCCGATCGTCGCCTGTCAACATTGAGGACTACTGAACAGTGAGTATGAACAATATTTTGTAAGACTTTTAATAAAATGATCTTTTTATCTATATGCTGGATTTTTTCATAGGAAGGGGTGCAATATACTTGTTATATTATAGAAAGGGGCATTAAGTTTTTTAATAATAGGAATGGGGGCCATATACATTAATTATTATAAGAAAGGGCTATATCTTTTTGTATAATAGGAACGGGGGCCATATACTTGTTTTATTATAGGAAGGGGCCATATACTAGTATTATTCTAGGAACGGGGAAAATGTACTTTTGTTTTAATAGGAATGGGGGACATTCTGTATGCGTTAGCATGCCATTAACCCTTGGCATGCTGCCACTTATGGTACTATAAGGCACAGCATGCTGTGCCTTACAGTACTATATGTTGCAGCATGCTAAGGGTTACTAGCATGCTGCGGCAAGGGTTTTTCGTTATTGTTAGGAACTTAAAACAATTTTTTATTTACATTTAAACATTTTAAAAAATGAATTTCATAGGGGGCATGATGTATGGCGATTTTGTAAGGATTAATTAGCCACAATTACACGCTTAATCGCTGCAAATAAACCGTTTAAAAATCGCCATACATTGCAGGAGATTGAAAATTGCCAGGGAAACTCAAACCTAAGAAAAGCTTAAGGCAATATTAGTGGTGTCACTATGACTTTACAGGGTTTCTTAGCAGCTAACTACTACTACATCACATTATGGGCTCTATTCATTAACATTTTACTGACCTTGGTATTCTCAATTATTATTAAGTATATTGGTGGTGTAGGGCATCTTTTAATGGTTGGGTATTTTAGATAAATATAATTGCGATAATAAATGAAGTTACAGATTCAAGTGTTAATTAAATCTATTTAGAAGTTTAATGAGTTGAATTAAGATGGGTTTAAAATCCAGTTGTTTCATTTGTTAATTACAGTTGTACCCAGTTAAACATTTAACAAAAACAGGGAAAAGTCTGCCACACATGGTGGGAAATTGCATGCATGGTGGGTAAACCTGCTAGGGGAAATTAAATAGGGCTTTAAATCATCAAAATATTGTTTACTTACCATTTAGCAGCTACCAGCTTCCTGCAGAGAACAAAGATGATGTCACTCATCCATTGTCCTACAGAAAGATTATATGACTCATTTTGTGAATGGGTGATGTCAGCTCCATTGTCTGATCTTAGCAGGAAGCCAGCAGCTGCTAAATGTAAAACATTTAGTAAAACACTAAGCAAATATTTAATGTTTATGTTTAATGTTTTACTATTGACCTGCAATATAGCTTTCTCTGCCATTTTGCAAAATAGGCCTCATGGCAGAGAAAGCATTATCTGAGCCTAGCTGTACTTTTAAATTTGGTGGGGGCAACAAAGCAGCTCAAATACATTAGTAAACAACAATCAAGAATTACATAACACTAAGGGCCAGATTTACTAAGCTGTGGGTGTGGAAAAGTGGAGATGTTGCCCATAGCAACCAATCAGTTTTTAGCTGACATTCTCTAGTATGTAAAATGAAAGTGAGAGCTAGAATCTGATTAGTTGCTATAGGCAACATCTCCACTTTTCCAAACCCGCAGCTTAGTAAATCTGGCCCCAGCTCTTTCCTTGGCCTAAGCAATCCAGAATAAGGTTAAGGTTGCCAGCCCCAGACAAGACTAGCCACAGCTCAAATATGCACCCCTCTAAAAACCAATCAACCTTGGGTGCTAGCTTGGCTCAAATTACAACAATGTCTACTTTTACAAAAAGGGAAGATAAAAGGGGGGTGGAAAATACAAAGGGGAAAAAATATTGAAAATGAGGAAAGATAGGAAAGAAAATGAAGAACTAAGAGGATGAGACTAAAAGAATTAAGGAAAAATATAAGTAAAAAATAAAAACGATGTAAGAAATATAGTACTTTTCTGCTTAAAGAGTTATCGTTTGATCCAAATTTCACCCACAGGTGATGTCCTCTTTTATAGATGGGATGAGGAAGGCACGGCCCCTCCCCAACTACTCCCTTATCTGTTTATCTGGTGGGATGCACCACTATTCAGGCCACAATCAGAGAGTTTAGGCTTATGCCACCCTTACGCCTATTTATAGATCCAGTAACAGTTTTTTTTTAATTTTAGATTCTTGGGTTGGTATTTTCAAAATATGTCTTGTATAATTGTGGTAATTAAAGTGGTACTAAACAGCAAAAGCATTTCAATGCTAAAGAAATTTTTCAGTAGTAACAAGTTATTTCACAAACAGATGACAATGCCAATTAATTTAAGATGATCTCATTACCTAGGTTAAAAACCACTTGAGGCATTGTGTTGGCTACAATGTCACTTCAGATACCTCTCTGCCAGCCTGTTAGCTCCTTCTAGTCTTTTATAGAGTGCATATGTGTGTATCAATGTTAAATTCACACTGTATAATTGGATGAAGTGAATCCGGTTGCATATATATTGCAAGTAAATGGCAGGTGTCTGAGGATGGGTGTGGTTCGCCGCAGAGAGTGGCTCTTTTACGTCAGGGCCATTTTCGTCACCCCATTTCCTATGGCACAATGCAATCAATTGTTTCCTCCCTGCCGGAGAGAGGGAATGGAAGATCCCCAGGAGGAATTCCTAGCGCCGACTAGTGAGTATTTCCACAATCCCAAACCTTATACTAATCCTCACTCTAATCCTCCCCTTCTATTTCCTAAACCCTAACCCTCCCTTCCCTGCAGTCTGACCCTAAACTGCTCCTTAGAGCCTAACTCCAGGACTCTCCTTCTATTCTGGACACCCTGCCCACAGCTTAACTCTTAGATTCCCATTCTAAGCTGTATATTCCTACCCGTACCTAACCCTAAGACCCCCTTTCTCCAATCCCTCCTATCCCAACCCTAAGACTCTGTACGGTCGGGTCTCGCATTGGGTACTGTCGGTAGCTGGGCCGGTTCTTCTGTCGAGTGCTGCACCAGGTGTCAGAAAGCTAATGAATGAGTAAGTTACCAAAAAATAAATTTGGCATACTTACCCATTCATTATAAAAACTTTCTAAGTAGGCACATTTTTTAAATAGCTATCGGCTGTCTGTAATTAGAAAATCTTTCTTCCATAGTAGTCAATGGAACCCATGAGCATATATTATATCCATTCATATTCATTCATTCAAGCCTGGGGATATGTTTGGTTGGTCAATTATGCAGAGATATCAGAATTTTACTAGTGAGCAGATAAAAGAAGGTGATTACGCCTAACAGGAATTGTGTTATTGCGATATCAGACCACTGTAAATGTACTTAACTATAATATCATTTACTAATTGTAGATGGTAGAATATTGGGCCATACTCAGAGATCCATCCGAGAAAAGTATGCAATTATACGCACTGACGTAGCAAGGCAACAGCCCTGACACTCCCCTCCCACGGACGGGTTTTCTGTGACTTACGAGTGCCTCAACCAGCCTTATCTTTACGTGGGCATTTCCATGCGTCGAGTAGTTCCATATGTGTGTATCTAAATAACCGTACTCACACCTCGCCCACACTCCTTCATTAAAATGCCTCCCCCCACCCATTTTTATTTAAATTCTCCTGTGCGTATTTTTACATGGGAGATCTGTCCGTATTTACCCACGTGCGATTCACAAGTCCGTCCATGAGGTACTTCTGCACATATAGTCTACGCGAACTACGTAAAAAAAAGTTACTACGCATGCGCACTTGAAACATACCTAAAAATACACACGGAAATCGCAGTGAAAACTGATCTCTGAATACGGTCCATTCTCATTAAAGCTTGAATGCTTTGCAGTATCCTTTTTCGGTATTTTTGGAAATAACCTAGGGTATAGGGCCTTCCACAATATTTTATTATTAATATTTTTTATGCATTTCTTTACACATTTACAGAAATAAAATAGCACAAATTGTAAAAGCTGTAAGTATCAATAACACTTGTACTTGCCCCATAGCAGATGCATTACAATAAAAACAAAGACAGACAATCTAAGATCACAACCATGGCATGCTTCACTTACAACTAAGAATGTGCTTATTCAGATTGTTAATCTATTTATCAGTGTCATGGGGCTGGATCCAGACCTTGTTAAGTGCATGAACTTAGTTACTCAAGGGCTAAACCATGTTGATTTCAGGGGGAGCCAAGTTAATTGTATACTTTGCATGCAGGGATATATCTTGAAATTGCTTACTGCACACAGATATTGACCAGCTTTACTATCACACTGTTATTTAGACTTGGGATAGGAAATATCACCTCTCAACACTTATACTGTTTGCAGCAAATGAAATATGACTCCCCTGAAATCAACATGGTGTAGCCCAGGTGTAACTAAGTTCATGCACTTAACAAGGTCTGGATCC
>WWET01004813.1:89433-111114 GCA_011038615.1 Limnodynastes dumerilii | reverse complement strand
GGGCGCGGGCAGACACTTAGGATCTCAAATAAATACTACTACTTCCCTTAAGATCTTAACTGACAGCGCAGACTTAGGGTTAGTCAATGGTGGTCTAACTTTAAGATCCGCCGCTGTTTGCAAGGGGAGTGACTGTTTATGCAGTGGGCTGTAACCTGGTAAGATCTTAGCTAAGGTGCGTATATTTGCGATCTTTTCGGAATCACATCTCTGAATCAACCCCATAGACTCAAAATGATATTTGTGCTTTAGAACTAGTGTCCTTTTTTATGCCCCTATGAAACATACACTTGATCCACATCCACATCCTATAATGTTCCCAGTATTCCAGGCCTTGTTTTTCCCATGTATTGTTACTGACTACAGGTACTGTAGTTATTATATTATGTTAAAGTTTAACTTGATATCCGGTTTGGCCCCTCTTATCCTTAGGCTCATTTTTGATGGCTTTGGGCGTCTTGCCTTCTCCATCTGCATGTGTATAACAGAGAGACTTTTTATTCACAGGCCTCAGGAGGATGTTCTACACGTTTTACTTAGGCGCTGCATCTGGTAGTCCTCGTGCTGTGACCATGGCCTGACATAACTATTTGAGGAGAGGAAGATCCTGTTCAGAGTGCGTTCATAGTTAACGTGTTTTGAAGGCATCATAATATACTCTTGAAGATCTTGAAGGTTGGGACAGTTACACTTGTTAGCTGCCCAAATATATTCACGATGCACAAGAGGAAACTTGTTTTTATATACATGTTTTATGTGTATGTCAAAGCGGATCTCTTGACCTATTATCTTCCTCCCCAATATCTTGCCACGTATCACTGCCAAAAATATAAAACATTACAGCTGTTCAATTGTCTATCTCATCCTCTTGTAATTACTTTCATAGTTTATTGTGTTCTGCTGTAGAGACACTGTTTAAATATAACATTTGCGTAAAATGAATAAAGCATTAGCCTTCAACATTTCAAAAACCATGTATAGATCATGGCGTTAGATAATGTTGCTTTCAGATATGACATGATTAGAACAATATGTTTACCCAATTATTGTGCTTACCAAAGTCACTCAGACAATAATGCTTCTTCCTTTGGGAGCTGCCTTTGAAATGTGTACACTTCTTGCAATTTCCTCCTAGAAAAAAAGGTTAATAGTTCACAACATTATTTTAGATTTTTATATAAAGGCTGAATGTTTATCATAGGCTATGAACATATGAACATACTTTACATTTTATATCTGAATGCTACAAGTTTTGTAATAATGGTAATTTTTTATAAGGAGAACATCAGTCTAAAAACATGCAGTCATGAAGTACAACTTTTTCAGGCTGAAGACCTATATCTGCAGAAGTTTCACAGATCACAATGAAATGCATTGGTTTGTTGTTGGACACAGCCAAACGTATACTGAAAAAACTTTTTCCGTGAAAAGCTCTAATAGTCTGCATGCAAGAGGGAAATGTCACTCCCCTCTCACGTGCAGACTTTAGGTCAGTTACATGGCCATAGGACATAGTGGACATAGGAAATGTCACTCCCCTCTCAAATGCAAATTTTAGGTCAGTTACGTGGCCATAGGCTGCCTTAAGTCTCTGTGCAAACGGTGTTCAGAATGCTGACCCAACCCATACCCAGCCAACACTGTATAGTTTAAATGCCCAACCCCCACCTTCCCACCTTACATCCATGCGGGGGGAGGGGGGAAGGGGGGAGATGGCATGCCTTATGATGCAGGTTTCCTTACATATGGAAATGAATTCTGTATGACAGGGAGATCCACAGTGTGACATCTGCCTGGGACATGAGCATTTTAACCTGACTTACTCAAGAGACTAGCGGAAGTAGCCTAACGTTACGGAGTCTGGATCCAATCCACATTGTTTATTTATGCAAATCTGTAGATGCTGTTGGGGCCAAACAATATAAGACCGGATCCAGAGTTCGTAAGGTTATGCCACTTACGCATACAAGGTGCGTAAGTGGCATGATTTGACTGGAGGGCATGCGCCCTCCAGATGTTACGCCAGTGTTACGATAGGAAATAGGCTGTCCTTCCCCTCCACCCGCTAAAGTGGGCAGTCGGAAGTATATTAACTGCACAGTGTGGAATGGCTTTACTTAAGGCGGGCTTATGGCAGTGTAAGCTGAGAGGGGTGTGACAGGGGCGTTCACTCCCCTCTCTCTGCTGAACGGACAGATTGCTGCACATACAGAAAGCGGATCCAGTCCATAGTTATTATCCCTGTTTAATAGTGCATGGTGGCTCAGTGAGTACAATTCCTGGACTATCTGTGTGGAGTCTGTATATTCTCCCCGAGTCTGAGTGGGTTACATCCAGTTGCTGATTTCCTCCCACACTCCAAAAAACATGTTGGTAGGTTAATTGAATGCTGAATAAATTAACGCTAGTCAGTTATGTGAATGGGACTGATATGAATGTGAAATATTCTTTGTAAAGTGTTATGTAATCTGATCTGATAGTGCTATTTAAAAACCTGTTAATAAATAAATAGTGTCGTAAGATGTGTCATTCTGGAAAAGTAGTGGTGGCAGCAGTCACTTTGCGACTGCTGCAAAATAGACAGGGTGGACCCAGTGATGAATGAGTATCTGACTGCCATTGTGGCAGTCAGATATACATTCAGGTAAGAATTTCCCCTAACGCTTCCCATAATCCTTTCTCTATCCTTCCTCTTCTATTAGCCTAACCTTAACCCTCCATCTCCTGCAGCCTAACTCTAAACTTCCCCCTTCTATTAGCCTAACCTTAGCCCTCCATCTCCCACAGACTTACCCTAACCTTCGCCTTCTTTTAGCCTAACTATCTCTCTATAACCCCCGTAGCTGGTTGCAGCCCAGGTCGAGACACTTTGCTATTAGGAAAGGGCACATTAGCGAAATAGGGCCATTTACTATAAGTATCCGTTCCCAATAATATTTAAAATGTGAATCATTATGGAACTGATACAGTCACAATTCAGTTGTTGGCTGTATAAGTGCTGGAACTGGGTTTTTCTAACTGGCATCTGCATCCTGTATAATAGCACCAGCCTTACAATAGTAAAGATATGCCTCTCAGTGGTGTTTATTGCCTCACAGTTATCTAAAAATCTGCTGTATATAATATTAAAATATAATAGGCATTATTTCATAACATGGACAGATACTTGCATTGACTTTTATACATAGATAGATGCCAGCATAAAATCCATAAACACAAATCTAATGAAAAGTTCTCTAATTGTATGTTCCTCCTGTGTTCAGAACTATACCATCTAATATTTATGTGATACCCTAGAAATGTTATTTTAGGGCTCAGAACACTTTTAATAAAATAATACAAAAATAAAGTCAATTTTTCTTAGTTTATAAATAAAAAGCACCTGTTCTTTCATCTCTCTTTCTTTCTTCTCCCATTGTGGCTTTTGGACTGCTGGACGTTGGTGTACGTACCCAGGCCTCCAAAACTATATCCTTAGGTTGCTCTGGCCTATCCATTTTCTGATGTTTCTGGGAATCTCTCTGGATATTGTGGTACCTCTCCTTTGGCAGCCAATACTCATATTCAATGCCTGGGTTTTGCTCCTGGAAAAGAACCTGCAAAAGTATAACAGGTAAAATCAGGTGCTACTGTGAATCATCTTCATTCACAGTCCACTATGAGAGACAAAACTTTATTGGCACAATTAAATAACAATGAAGGCATGATGTGGGACCTGTGTGACTAATGCTCTAGATTGCATAAAAGCCCTTCCCATACAAGACTGGGCTTTTTCCATGTGGTGTCATCATAAAAATGTTAATTGTGTGACCTGTCCATTTGTGCACATCTGAGCTTCTGCTTGAACCGACAACTTCGGACAGAGGGGTCAAGTTGTGCACACAAATGGGAAGGCTTCATATTACAATGTACAATATAGGTCTGGAATTGTAGTGTGTATTGATCCAAAAATTGCCACCACTATTTAAAGTGCAAACTTATTGGAAGAGTTAAATTAGGTCCAGGGGTTGGGCAGGTTGAGGGGAGTGATCATGGTTGCATATTACAGCAGGGATCCACTAGTGTATCTTTGCTCATGCTGTGTTCAGTGATCTAAACCTAAAGCTATGATCCACTGTTATTACGGAAGTACAGCATGGTTAGGAGAGAGGAGTAGGTCAGATGAACTTAATGATAAGTACTCTATTTCATACCATTTATTTAGATTAATTATGCATACCTACAAACTGTCTCATTTATTGCAAGACATCCATATTTTTATTCCACATGGAGTGGCTGTAAATAAACATTGGCAGGATTACCCCTCAAATGTTTTGTTTTTGGTGGTAGAACAGGAAAAGGTTTGGCAAGTTTAACTTGAGATGTTGAGTATTTGCCTATTTTATAACTGATTAATATAAAATGTATCTATAATTAAATTATATAGAGACTAAGAAATCTGGAAAAAGCACATTTTGTAGACTGTAAACATAAAATCGGACACATGCTGGCAAGAGCAAGAAATTCACTAAAATTGGTTATTTTCAGTTATATATATGTACACTCAGATATGCTAAGGTTAAACTCATTTCTCCCATTTAATTATGGATTATTTTCATTATTAATACCTCTTTAATTTGAATGACGCTATATTTTAAAATTAAATTACAGCTCAGTTTCATTTTAATATAATCATGACACTGAGGGGACATTATGTCACATCCTAAACATAAGACCATAAATGCAGTACATTCCTGATTAATTAAAAACAGAAACAGTTTGGAGTCTTCCCTCCCACCGTTACTTGAGCTGCTGGAATCACACCACTAATGTTCTCAAATTATAAAACCCAAATGATGGGGAAATTATAAAACCTAAATGAAAGTTGAGGCCCCCAAAAATAAAGAATGGAATAGAAAATATCACTGCACACAGCGCTTAAACTTTGTATTGGAATGTTATCTGAAACAATGAGCAGCTGGTTTATTCCATACTCACAGGATAGATTGAAAAAATATTTGTCAAAAGAAAAAAGTTATTGTATAAATACTATAATGTGTATTTTATATACAGAACCAGCGCTAATAATTGTCTTGGTGAGTAAGAAATACCACATATAAAAAACAAATCTTTATCAATTCATTTCAGTCAATTCCTGATTTGTTTTTTGTATGGTATTTCTTACTCTCCAAGACAATTATTAGCGCTGGTTCTGTATATACACGTCATATTGCTTGAGCCCTCTGTCAGATCAATATTTTTGCTTTATTATAATAAAGATCACCTTAGGCTAAGACTGGTTCCTGTGGGTTTCACTCAGCGCCGAGTGAAACCCACAGGAACCGAACGCTGCAACAAAACAATGTCTGAGACATATGATTCCTGACACCAACGTATGAAAAAATATTTTTCAAAGAGATTACTGAGCAATAAATAAACACATTTCGATACTATGAGAAGTGGACATACTATTTATGATCAGCTGTTACAAGAACACCACATATATGCTTAGATCCCAAGAGGAGGAAAAGGTGAGCAGGTCTCACTGCTTGGGTTAAGGTTGGGGTCCGGTGATTGCAAGCTACACTAGGGTCTCTGTGCCCTCTTTTCTTCTGTTTTTCCTGAGCTCTGCTTACCGGCGAGGAGGGGGACACGGAGGGAGGAGGAGACCATTACAGACGGGAGTGAAGCAAGACATATCGGTTCAATGCAGTGTTTATGATAGGCAAAATTACAAGAGAAATATATTGTGAGTGATCCATTTTTAAGGTTCATGTAATATGTATTGAACGTACTACACCATCTTCCTATATTTGCTTCCCTTGCATGTGGCTCTGATCTGATCTACACGTTGGAAAAGGAAGGGATACATCGTTGGAGTTTGAAAAGGAGGCATCTACTGGGGAAAGATCCTTTGTTGGAATTTGGAACAGAGAACACTGTACATGGACATATACAGTGAGTAAAAGCTCAAGAAAGAACGCAATAAGACTTGACTAAGAACATTGGGAAGGATATAGTAGCGCTATTGAAAGGCTCTGTGTATATTTTTATTGTTTATTATTTAAGTGTGCAATTTATTGTTGTCACTCATAGGGGTGGTGTGAAAAACACCCTGTTCACAGAGAGAATATAGCTGCTGGTAGCTGGATTCGCAAGAAGTGTTATCCTTACTATTTTATTCTAGAAACTGGAAGTTCATTGTTGTTGCTAACCACTTTGGGGCAGATCCAGAACAATGTTTGTGAGCGAAATAAAATCGCGTTTTGGTAAGTACTGCGCATGCGCACTACAGATAATACACTACGTAATATAACGTAAATGTGAGCATATGGGGCATTTACGTATTTGCCGTGTAAATTCGTACGTGTGGGCGTGCCAACGACAGTGGTTACGTGGGCAGAAATTAAGGTAGGGTTTGGAAAGTGGAAATCGGTCAAAATACGTACATTCAAGATGAGTACCTAGGGTAGTGTATAGAAGGTACGCATGCGAAAATACGCTACGCTAGTAAATGGATTGCAAGCGGAGTTCTGGATCTACCCCTTTATCTTTATTATCTTCTGTGACATGTGCAATAAAATGTTGTATACAACATCTCCTCTGTGGCCCTCCAGCTTTACAAACATATGTACATATAAAAAGCACACAATGGATTCACTGGACTGCACCTCAAAGATGAGTGAAAAGAAAAACAAATACTTTTACTAAAATTTAAGCCCAGTTGCTTACCAAAACATACAAATCCTCATCTGTAGGCCCAATTGCCTCCAGGAACTCATGGCTAGCTGCAGTGCGGGTGTAACGAACGTCTGTCCCTGCCACGTTGTATACTCCTGACTGGGAAATTGCCCAATTGCCATTAATCACATAACCCTTAGTTACGCTCTTCAGTGCTAAGGGAAACAAAGTGGTAATGATAAAACACTGAGTATAGTCCAGTATTATCTACATATTTTTCAAAATAATTTACAGACTAAATAATGGACCAGATACATACAGATGAATTTCAGGGGAAGTTAAAATAATGTTATTCTTTGCACGTTTGGAGAATATTTTGCTTTGTGCCAGTACTGAGTTACCTAATTGGGACAGATTTACTAAGCTGCAGGTTTGGAAAAGGGCCATATCCAGAACTCCACACGTGATACGTACATGCAGAGGTCTGGAACTCCATATGGAGAAGGGGAGTGAACTCTGCTGTCACTCACATCTCTTGTACAGAGTTTTGGGCATTTCCAGATCCATTATCCTACCTTAACTGCTACATACGGATCTGTGTATATACACACACAGATCCGTACATAGAAGCTTAAAGGCACCTTAAAGCTGATCTGAATGGCAAACCTCATCTCCGTTGTGGGGTTTTGCCATGCAGAAGGCAAGGGCCGCCCCGGCGTACAGATCGACATGCGGACGGGACAGAGTAAGTTATTAAGTCTGAATCCGGCCCTCTATATCTAAAAAAAACAGGTTGCCATGGTCACTTTATAAAATATCTGTACTATTATTCTGTATAAAGATAATAAACAGAGTTACATAAGTGATAACCGGGTGAATCGAAAGACGGTAGATGTATCGGTAGATGAAAGAAAGCTGGAAGATGCAATAAATCAGTTATTATATTATTTCTTGGTCATCCTTTTAACCAGTGACAGTTTTATTTACCTAAAATATTTCGACTTCGTTCAGTCACCTTAACATGCCTTGCACCAGCTGGAATTCTGGTGACATTCTGGTACGCAAAGAATCCTAATAAACAAGAATAAACAATAATCTGGAAAACTGAGATCAAAGGTTACATATAGAATTCTATCAAATAGTCTAAGTTAGAATACTTTTGAAAATGCACCTTATATGCACCAAGTAAGTCTTACTTTCTCTTACCTGTCTGTAATTGTTCTGGTACTATTGTCCGCATCCGAGTTGTGCATGTTTTTAGCATATAGTACAGTTATATACTGTTGAGGCTACATTCTCATTTATATGCATTTTTAAGGAAAGTCTGTGCAGCTTTTGTTGTGTGTACAAATGCATCAGCGTTATTAGTTTTCATAAGTAAATTGTTACAGACTCTAAGGGCCTGATCCATACCCAAATATTAACGTGTTTGCATCCTGCATTCCTTATAAACTGATTGCAAATAATAGGTCTAAGTGTAACTGCAGCTGTGAATCATTAGGTAAGTACAGCAGGTTGCATACATACACAGTACAGCTGATCACAATGCAGCTACTTTTAGAAATACAGGGTCGTATTCAGAGAGCCGTCAATTAAAGGTTCGCAATTATACGCTTGGACGTTGCAAGGCAACACCCATGACACTCCCCTCACATGGACAGGTTGTCGGTGACATAAGAGTCCCTCGAGCACCCTTATCTATAAGTGTGCATTTACGTGCATATAATACTTACGTATCTAACTAAATGCGCCCTTAAATTCTCGTTTAAATGCCCCCCCACCCACTTTCATGTAACTTTCTCTGTACGGATTTGGACCATGCCCCTCCATACGTATGTTCCAAAGTGCAATTCACAAGTCTGTGCCTAATGGTGCATAAATTCAATGTAGATAGCATAAATAATGTTACTACGCATGTGCAGTTGATCCAATCCCAAAAATACGCACGGAACTCCACGTGAAAACGGATCTCTAAATCCGGTCCACATTCCCTTTTTCAAAGTGCTGGGTACTTCCCTGTAATGTATAGTGGAAATAGTATTTATGCTTGTTATGTGTGCTTCAGTGACTACTCAAATGCACTAAAAGCATAGTCATGAATAAAATGATCTATAAAAATAAATGTAAAAACTTAAAACTTAAAAATCAATACATTGCATAAACTGAATTCTCAAACCTTTGTGTTTGGGAGGTAAAATGCTACATAACAGTCTGAAATTAGTTGTGGCGTGTCAGCCATCAGCAGCTTCATAGACAAAAACATGCCTTGTGGCAACATACCTCCACCCCTGTACATTGACAACATACCTCCACCCCTCTACTTCCATGAAACCCCTCAAAGAATGCTATTGGTTGCAGTAGTTCTTTGCAAATCACATCGGTTCTGGGCACTACCCAGGCATTAAGCCCATTCTGAGTTGTTAAATACATTGCATTATAAACATAACAATTCCATAGATGCTAATATTTCAGTTTTTCCTTCAGGAAGATCCTGAATGGGAATTCCAGAAGGTAGGTTCCAGGGAGTATGACACTGATAGTTACATAATCAAGCCATGCCCAGCATTGTGAGGCAGGGGAGGAGCCACATTGACACAGTTTGTAGTAAAGTTGGCGTAACAACCATGATGCAGGGAAGAGGGTGCTACAGGGCCCAGAGCAGAAAGGGGCCAAGGTAGCTGCCCCCTGTTTCTAAACAACTTGGCAGCAGTTGAAAGCTCTGCCAACAGGAGAGGAAGGGGGACTTAGGGGGCCACACTTAGATCCTGACAGTAGGACAGATAGGATGGAAAAACAGACAACGAACAGTCAGTGAGCACATAGCACAAGATCCAGATGGGGGAAATGCCCCCCCACACCCAGAACTCACCCAATGCCCTTGCTACGTTGTCTGAAAGTGGGTAGGTACCCAACCCACTGTGAGACATCCCAAGAGGATGTCAGTATCATCCACAATCAAAGATATGAACATGGGTTCACATAACTTTAATCCAATCAGTCATAAACAAATTAACCATATCTTCACACATTTGCATATTGTTAACTACATATTTTGAATTATATTAGTAAATGGAAGTTCAGGGTTTATTCCCAATCAAAGCATTCATTCTAAAGACTGCTTTTTATTCAAAACAAGAATTTGGTATGGGAACGAGAAGCATATATTTGTATTAACGAAGACATCAGGGAGGACTGTCTTATATTACAGGGAAGCCAAACTGATTCATGAAAGACACATTCCATGTATTTCCTCAATACAATTAGATATTTATTACTCACAAATATTTTGTGAAACGCCTTAAGGTTTTTAATTTGACATTGCTCCTTACCATGTAATGTAATGACTGTACTTTAAACAGATCATTATTTCAATATATATACAAAACTAGTTGCCCTTCACATATTTTTCAAATGTGCTAACAGACTGTCATATGAACATATGTTACCAACTGTGAGTGTTGCTCAATGAGGGAAATAGTAGAGATTACGATAATGTGTGCACATCCACAAAGTTTGTAAAAAAAAAAGCATTTGATTGTCAAAATGTAATTATTGCCAGCATCTAAACCAGATTTATTCTGCAGCTGTTATCTAATGTGTGTATGCTATTATATTTCTCATAACTAATGACATTTTTGCTGCTTTCTATAGTTCATTCTGATTTTAGGATTTCTAGAAACTAAAAACCCACACAAATGTTCTATTGCCCATAAAACATCCTGAAAGTAGAAATGCATTAGAAGTATTTCATAAATAAAAATATATGTATTTACTGTATATAACCTGTAGAGGGGTAAGGCAGCTGGAAAACATTCTTGATAAAAATACAGGAGTCATTTTGGCCACCACAGTTTTGGCACAGATCAGTAGTCCGTTTGGAACTCAATACACCATCACAGTCAGCAGTCTGCGAAATAAGTAGCAATGACACCAGATGAGTTGGGGTAATATGCTGGGTTAGCTAACATAACATGTTAATATAAAAGTATTTTGTACAAGTAATTAAATCCCAAACACATCATTGAAATGTTTGTCTCGCACAAGTACAGACCAGTTTTTAGCAAGCAAAACTATTGTGCTACATCTACAGATTTTTGGTATGCATAAATAAGTGGACCCTTCCATGAAAAGTGAACTGATAAATAACCCACAGCATCTAGGTTCAATTATCGCTGTCCCACTTTTATACAAATAAATCATTTGATTACGTATGCATCAGTTTGGAAAGTACATCACTGAAAATAGTTACCAGACATTGACCATTGATGCAGGTACCACCAGTGTCTGGTCCACAATGAGTTCCATCCAATACTCGGCCAAAACTGTAATAAAAGTTGTATCCAACTGCCAAGCAGTTTAATTCACAGGGACTGGGGGCTGAAAAAAAATGGTTTAGGGTCTACGTTACTTGTTGCAACGTAGATTGTGTATACGCAGTCTTTAAGACCGTGTATACGCAATCTATGTTGCAACAAGTAACGTAGATTACGTTACAGAATTACTGCGCATGCGCAGCAGCACATATCGGAAAACTCCGGCCGCATATGCAATGCAACTGGAGCTCTGTGTACGGCCCAGTAAGTCTAATATATTAATTTAAATAGTTACCACTTTTATATGATTACCTCCATAAAATGGTACCCAGTTGTATCTCTCCTGAGACGAGCCTGGGATGGTCTTATTATTGTACAAAGCACACTGCAGGTTCCTAAAGGGCACAGCATCTTCTGGACACAACTGTAATATCACATGAACAATTAAAATGTAATGCAAAAAAAAATTCCTAACAGTAAAAGCAGCAAGATTATGCCTTTCATTTTCATAAATTTATATATATCACAAGCAATGTGATAACAAGTAATTTGCTGACCTTAAAAATTTTATTGGTGTAAAAATGGTTCCAAGAGAGGGATGCTCTTCAAGCCCTCCTATCACCTACTATATACCATGGCATGGCAAGGCAACAGACAAAGTTACTTTCTGTGCTGAGCAGCTTTAAATAATGTAGCTATAAAATTCATTCTTGTGCGCAGAAATCTTGGACAACCAAATGACGTCTAGTGTTGTTGTTGGTCACACAACAATTAATTATTTCCCTGTTGACTACAGATGCCACGTTATTTTCTTCTTAGCACAGTCCTTTAGAGAAGGTCACAATCTGGAGCAGTACAGTTTGCAGATATTCAGGGCCAATTCTTTAGAGGTCATCATGGACCCTGTAACTGCTACTACTGTAATACCTAGGGATATCAGTGCCCTATGTGTTGTATCCAGTTCTTAGTGGCAAAAAACAGTCCTTAACTTTTAAGTTGATAACTGATACATATGATGTGACCTTACACATTCAATGAAGTGGCTTACCATGGATTGACATGATTTGTATTGTCGCTCTTCTGCGCATCCTTCCATTGTCTTCCTGTGAAAGTTGAATATTACAAAATTTATGAACTACATATTATAATGTATGATGACCTTACAAAACATTGGGATGCAGTTGCTCATATGAAGGGACCGTTTTAGACAATGATACAGCTGAAAGCTTCATTTTGGCTGTACCATTGCCTACTTCTTTTTTTGTGAGAATTGAATCTCCCCTTTCAAAATCCTACATTTGCTACTAAAATGCAGCCATTACCAATGAAGAAGCAGTTTGATTCATGTATATTGTGTTCCTTTTAAAGTAGTTGACACCATATTAGACAAGAATATAGTAATAGTAATAGAGTATTTGCTACTACACCCCTTCCACTTGTCAAAAAATTGCAAATAAAGAATTGGATGAGTTTGTCTACCTTGTTAACAATTAAATACACTAATTGGTTACAGATTTTTCTAGCTTCATGTACTTCATTTTCCGCTCATCTGAGTATTTCCAGTTATGAAAAATTTAAGTAGCAGGTGCTCTGACCTTAAAAAACCTACAAACTCAGAAATGTAGTTGAGACACCCCTGAGTTGAGGTGAATGTTACCAGAGACAGCAAAGTCTTCATTAGTGCCTTACACAGTCCTACCAACCTGCTACCTACCAATGGCATCCCCCTATGATGTGGCTATGCCCCAGTTTCATTTTATAAATCCCACTGTTATGCTGGATGGCCTAGTCTAAAATGCCAAATAACAAAAAAAGCTAATTACATTATTCATGGCTGTGTTAATTAAGTCTTGTCAATGGCAAGTTTTTGTATCTGCACACCTTAGGCATTTGCGGGTTCTAAGTGCTACTCCTTCCTGACATGTACTGGAGCAGGCAGTCCAAGACCCCCATATTGTCCAAACTCCAGCGAAGGAAAGGGGAGGGCTCTCCCTTTGAAGCCTCCTGCTGTCTGTCACCTACTTTTATGAAAAAGCAACAGAGATGAACAAGCTTACATTAAGAGAGAGAGAGTAAAAGGATGTAAATATGATAATAAACAATGAATAAAAAGGTAATCTAGGTATACCTCTGATTAAGTTTTAGTATTTAATCAGTTAAATATTTAAAACCACATAAAAACTGGTCAATGGAAATAGACAAATTAAAAGGTCTGTCTAGAAAGCTGTACTATAGTTACTGAATGGTACCGATATGCAGAGACTTGCCTGAATAAATCCTTTACACAGGAGATGGATATGTGATTGTAAGCCAATTAGTTGAACATGAATAGTGTAGATAGTAGCAGTGGACTAGATCCAGACTTGTGATTCCGCTGCACTCGTAACTCCCCTCACTAGCAAGGAAATCCAACAGTTGTCCCCCTACCTTATAACTTTCACTGCACCTTTACTTGAGTCTGGATAGTTTATTGGGTACTTAGCTGCTAGCATAACCAAGTAATGCATCCCACTTCGCCTTTGGGAACACTCCCAGTAAACACTTCTGGGTCTAAAGAATCTTTACTGGAAATGTGGATGTTTTCCAATCCTGCCCTTTTGCAGAAGTCTTGATTCATTCCAGTGCCTTATAGTGTAATATATTTATGGCAATAGATTGATGGGCAGTGGAGAGACCAGACTCTTTTGGCTTGACCACAGGATGAAATCTGGGACACTGTATGGAGCTCTCGATTGGCCAGAATATGGTTCATTGCTGGGAAAATAGGACTAGGTCTTGTTTATTTATTATCCACTTTGCAACTTTAATTTTTAAAGTACCAGCTCTAAAGTATGATCATTCCAGGAATAAAATATACGGAATATATGGAATGATGTCTCATGACCATAATATGTTTATTACCTCGGTTGCCATGTTACTTTGCAATAGTACTAAACTACTGACTAAGCATAGCAATGGCTGCTACAAAAGCTTCTTTCTTTTTGGTAACATATCAGCACAGGTACATCACGTGTGCACAATATATGATATGCATGTACAGACCCATAGCATATCATTTATTGTATATGTCAGGGGTTTCCAGAGCAGCCGTACTTGTACTTTGTTACATAGTTACATAGTTGATGAGGTTGAAAAAAGACAACAGTCCATCAAGTTTAACCTATTTTGGATCTCCTGTGATCCCTATCTTTATATTTGAAGTTAATCCATATGAAGCAACCTCCAAACTGTTGCAATCATAATAAATAAATATATATATTACTCCCTGGCTCCACTACTGTCCTTTATTTAAATTAGCGGTCCTGGTAACCCTGGATGTCCTTTTCTGCTAAAAATTTATTTAATCCTTTCTTAAACATATCAAGTGAAACCGCCATCACAACCTTTTCTGGCAGTGAATTCCACATCCTGACTGCCCTTACTGTGAAGAACCCTTTCCTTTGCTGGTTGTGAAACTTCTTTTCCTCTAACCTTAGTGGGTGCCCCCGTGTCCTGTGTACAGTCCTTGGGGGTAAAAAGTTCCTTTGAAAGTTCTCTGTATTGACCCATGATGTATTTGTATATATTGTGATATCTATCTATCTATCTATCTATCTATCTATCTATCTATCTATCTATCTATCTATCCATCTCTACATGATCTGTAAAGTAGTACTTGACCTGATTCCACAGTGGCTAACTTGTACTGCTGGTATATGAATTTTTAAATGACTTCACACTTACATGTAATATGACCATATCCGTTTAATAAAACATTGACTCATGCCTATAAAATACAATGTAACGTGTACTGCTATTTAGGTATTTCTATGGATAGTTGTCTGCAGTTTCCTTACTTTTAATCATGTGCTGTAAAACTGTTGAGAACTGGATGGGTTTCCTTTTGTAAGAACCACACTGTTTTCAGTCTGCATAATTGGATATTACTTAAACCTAATTGAATATAAGCAATGTTTTTAGAAAACATTGTTTTCATAGCTCAGATGCCTGTGAGTACATGTTCCCCCATGTACTGTGGAGTAGGAGAGCAGTTATAGGAATTTTGAGTGGTAACAGTAACCCTGGTAATTCTGCTCTTAGCAGCTGGTGACAGAAGGATCATTTCAGAGAATTTCACTTTGTAATAAAAGATTAGTCACAAAAGCTGCAAGTTCATGGCCAGTTTCCCAAACTATCTGTGTTCTTTTAGTATAATAAAGGCAGACAATATGTAAACAAAATGTGCATGTGGAAAACTGCCAAAAAACAGAAACTATTTGTTTGTGGTATTTATATGTGTGTGTCACAAAAGATCTGGGATTATATTAATTAGCTATCCTTAGTTCCTTTGGCTATATCATTTATTTTGAAATGCCAGGTTTTTGTGTGTAAATGTGTGCAAAAAAAATAATTGTAGGTAGGACAACTAACTTTTTGTGAAGTAAATCTCTTTTGTAAACTTCTGGAAGGTCTAATAGTTCAATGATACGCATAACTTACCTGAGTCAGGCTGCCAGCAAGAATGGCAAATGAAACAAGTGTTATACCTGGAATTCTGAGCCTAGTAGGAAGCACAGCAGTGTTACCAATGGGAAAAAGCTAACAGTAAAACTCCACTAGTATTGTGGAAAACAAATGACACACACTCACACACACACACACACACACACACACACACACACACACACACACACACACACACACTCTCTCTCTTACCAGTTTTCCTGGTGCATTTTGAACAGTCCAGACTTAAACAGATGTCAAAACATCATCTTCATTCTATCAATGTTTTCAGGGCTGCAGATTTCAGTGTCAGTATACAGGGTGATACCTTCTCTTGTGCTGAAATTTAGTTATATGAATATATGAAGTACTGGGATGTTTTCTAAGCTTGAAAATAATCAGTTCTTACAACTAGAAAAAAAACCCTCTCACAACTGGGATTGATACCACGCCTTACTTTCTTATGAACACACCCCTTATTTTTTAGATGACATTGCAATCTTCCACCCACAACAGTCTGTTGAACAGATAATATAATGTGCTGTACTGTAGACACACTGGCTGGTTTTCCTTATCACTGCTTGTGCACAGATATTTATGATACAATAAATTATAATAGAGCATTTAGCTTTTATTATAATACATAGTTAGATTGCTATAAGATTAACTATTTGGAGGATTATTCTATTTAAGAGATATAATCTCACACACATCTTGTTTGAACACATATATTTTTTTTTCAACATTTGTTTACATATTCCCAGTGGAAGTTGCAGGTTGTTTGGACACCACACAATTCTTAATAAAACTTCTTTCACATCACCACCAAATTCCCGGGTTGTTGGCTAAAAACACGAGTCTTAGCAAAAACCCAGGTATTTTGTGGTGATGTGAAACATCCTTTATTTAGCAACTCAGGTCTAATGACTGCTCATAGGTGGATCATAGACATTAATCAGTGGCAATCCCTCTATTGCACGCCACAACCCCTGTAGTAAAGAGCTGGCTGCTGCTACTATTTCCATAAAGACAGTCAGCGTTTCCAAATTAATAATAAAAATAATAATAATAATTAAAAAAAGGCGGCTCTGCATATACACACACACACACACTGCACTCCAGATAAATACACATAGTGCATTCCATATACATATACACACACACACTGCACTCCAGATAAATACACATAGTGCATCCCATATACATACACACACTCACACACATACACACACACAGTGCACTCCAGACACACACACATAGTGCACTCCAAACACACATACACACACACATCTCACTCCAAACACACACACAATGCACTCCATACACAGTACACTCCATACACACACACACAGTGCACCTCAAACACACACACAATGCACTCCATACACACACATACATTCACATGCACAGTACACTCCATACATACACATACAGTGCAACTCAGATATACACACACAGCACTCCATAAACACATACACTCACATGCAGAGTACACTCCATACATACATACATATTAACATACATACACACAAAGTGCAACCCAGATACGCACACATACACAGAAACACTGCACTCCAGGTACACACAGAGCACACACTCTTGTACCTCTTCACAGATCCTGCAGTTAGCAGCCTTGCAGAGACAGGAAAGGAGGAATTGGCTTACAGTTACCAGGAGGCTATTTCTGCCCCACTCAGCAACAGACAACCTTACAATTGGCTGCATGTTGCTCTGTAGCAACGGCTGGGACCACCCCCTGGCAACTCTTAGACGATCTCTCCTTTCCAGTCTCCTGGCTGCAGTCTGCAGGTGCTGATCTTTAAGAAGCTGCTATGTCTCCCTCATTGGCCCCATTCTGATCCTGTATAGTATAATGGTGGTAACTCTCAAAGCACTGGGTAATCTACAGATGGGAAGTGTCAGTATTCTAAAAGAAATCACAATATTACTAATAGCCAGTGTTGAAATGATCCACAACTTCTGATAGTCTATGTGTCCTGAATCATTCCTCCCCTCCCAAGGAATTAAAGTCAAAGGGGATAAAACAAATAACATTTAAATAGAATCGGAAACATCATAAAACAAAGTAAAAAAAGAACAGAAGTTTATACCAGGGAGCAGAGGAACAGTGTAGTGAGTGGTAGCTGCCGAAAGATGAAATACTTGGGAATTGGTGCTTCACAACACAGCTAACTAAGTCCTGGATGATGACGTTGTCTGATTCGGCTGGCTGGTCTCTGACTCATGCGTTTCGGACTTGGCTTAGCTCTTTCTCAGAATCTCATTCTGGCATCGGCATCTTCTGGCTTTATAGGAGGAGTTAAACACTGTTAAAGGAACAAATTGTACAGTATCTTAAATCAAGTAACTTACAGGATCCCAAGCAGCATGGATTCACTGGGGGAAGATCATTTCAAATAAATCTTATTGAATTTTTTGACTGGGTCAGTAAAGTATTAGATAAGGGGGAAGCTGTAGACATAGCTTATCTAGAGTTTAGTCTGCCACATCGCAGACTGTTAAATAAGCTGGCAACTTTGGGATTGGACTTAAAGATAGTTACATGGATACGATCTTGGTTACAGGATAGATAACAGAGGGTTGTAGTAAATGGAATCCCTTCTGGTAATGATAAGGTAACCAGTGAAGTACCCCAGGGTTCTGTACTTGGACCAGTGCTATTTAATATCTTTATAGGTGATATTGCCTGCGGTATAGAGGGGAAAATATGCCTTTTTGCAGATGACACAAAGATATGTAACAGGGTAGACATGCCAGGAGGGGTACAGAAAATGAGGGATGATCTAGGTAGACTGGAGGAATGGTCAAGAGTGTGGCAACTGCAGTTTAATGTTAAAGAATGCAAAATCATGCACTTGGGACACAAAAACTCAATAGCTCAATATATCCTTAATGGGGTAGATCCAGAACTACGTGTGCCGTACGTTTATTCGCGGAGCGTATTTTCGCACACGTAAGTTCGCTACACTCCCCTCGGCACACCCCTTGCACGGACGTATTTTGTCAAAATACCCACCTACACTAACTTGAGCGTAGTAACGGCGTTACTACGGTGATAGTACATAGATCGGGCGTTTCCGTAGTAACGCTGGGCAACATTTGCCCAGCGCATGAACAGATCGGCTTTTAAGCCGATCATACACTGCTGTCTGGTGTCTTAACGCCAGCCAGCGTAGGTCTGGATAAGGCTCAATGTATCAAACCAGAGTGTCAATGTATTAATCCAGTGTGTCAATGTATCAAACAAAAGTGTGTCAATGTATCAAATAATTCAAATTGTTCTGAATTTTTTGGGGAAAAACATTCTAATCATCTGAAAAATCAGGTTTTAAATAAAGTTTATTTGGAAAAACATCTGTTTTTATTCATGTTATAATTAATGCTTTTTTAACAAATCTGTAAAGAAATGTTTTTAATTGCATTTCTTTTATTTCCTTTTTCTGTGTTATGAATCAGGGCCATATATACCACAAGGTTTTCCTTGCTGAGTCAATAACTGCAAATAACTAGGATTCACCCCAAAAAAAAACTAAATTAATTGGACTCTTTGCTGATTCTTACTTTATATTGAAAGTATAAAGTCTCCATACCTATGTATTGTTTTTTAAGGAGCGCAATATAAAAACTTCCCATTTTCTGTTATTTTCATTTGCTTTCTATAAGGCGGAAGTACACTCCTTTATGGTTTTTACTTTTGCTGCACACCTATATTTTAAGCGCCGTTATATAAGGTATTATATTTTGTTTTAGGTATACTGTGAGGGCGGACACGGAAAGTGTCGGGCGCCCGTTCCGGCGGCGAACAGGCGCCGGGGGGGCCGCGGTCTCTCAGCTGGAAGCAGAGAGACCGCAGCTTCAGGTGGAATGGGACGCGGTGGACCAATCAGGCTCCACCGCGTCACTACAGACGGCAGGGGTGATGGATGGCGCGGCGGACCAATCAGGGTCCGCTGCGTCACAGGCTCCGCCCCCGAGACGGCGAAAAGCGGGAAGGAGCGCGTCGTGGGACGAGGAGAGAAGCAGGAGAGGGGAGAGAGAGAGAACTACGTGGCAAGCAGGGGTGAGTACCGTTGCAGGAGCTTTTGGTGACAGCACCCTGGGCCCAGGGGAGAGACAATACCACTGGACCACCAGGGTGTGAGTGCAGTGAGTGCAGTGAGTGCAGTGAGTGCAGTGAGTGCAGTGAGTGTGAGTGAAGGGCAGTGTGTGTAGTGGGAGCAGGGTGTGGATGAGAAGAGACTGGGAGTGTGTGTGAGCTAGAGACAGAGTTAGGGAAGTATAGGTGGTATTTACTGGGTCAGAGCCCTAGGGATCCCTTCCTACATCGGGTTCCCTAACCGTACTAAGTATCTTTCTACCGTGTTGCCGTAAATTAGGGCGTAAGAATCAATACAGGTTAAGGGCACCTACCCTGCGTAATAACCCCCCCATTGAGATAGCCGGTGAACGAAGTCAGTGCTGGAAATCCGGCAGGCGTAACACAAGAACCCGGCAGCTGGGGTAGTCCCTGGCCCGCACTAACGGACGGCTTTGACAGCCAGAGAGAGCGTGACACCCGGCCAGACAAGTGTGCCTTTGAGATAGGGCAGCAGCTGGGGTAGTCGAATCCGAGCCAGAGTGTTGTGTTTCCCGGCCAACTCTCTCTGAGATAGCAGTCCGCCCCACTATATTGCAGTACCCGGCGAGAAGTGAACTGTCTCCGTCAGACAGCGCCTGGGGCATTATCACTGCATAGTCTTTGGAATCCGGGTTAACGACTGGCATTTTGAATTTACGCAGTATTCCTTCGGGGTAGAGAAAGCCTCCACAGATTCTTCCGGTCACAAAGTCCGTTTCTTTGCCTATGGTTGCTGTTGGTTGGGTCTCTAAGACCGGGTTCCTGTGTGTGTTGTGTGAGAGGGTCCGCTAACTGTTGGTTAAATCCCAGATTGTAGTAGGTAAGCGGCAGAGAATCGGAACCAGTGGTGTACGGTGTGCCTTTACCCTGGGACGGCGGGATCGAGGTGGTGCCTTGGAGGGTCCGGGGCAACGAAGGTGAGGAAAACGTGAATGTGTGTTCGTTTGGGGTTTGGGGCCAGACAGTGGTGGATTGGGTACCTACGTAGCCACGGTGAGGTATATCCGGACGTAGGCTTAGACACTACTGGGAGCGTCCGTGGCTCAGATTTTCCCTGCTAACCGAGATTTCAAGTTCCTTTCAGACTGCTGTCTCTAGAAAAAGCCCGGAGGCGTGGACTGGCGAGTCGGTCTCGATCCACCGTGTGACGAGCAGATCAGAAGTCGGACAGATCTCCAGCGAGTCTTCTTCCCGGTCAGAGAAGGGTCCAATCCAGGGAACGTGGTGGCAAGTGCGGCATATCGGTGAGTGCCCGCGAGGCAACGTCTTTTTGATACTTTTACAAAATCCTCTGCAGCTATCGCATTCTTCCCTTTAAATCTATGTTACCAGTACCCCATGGCTTCCATGCATGCAGCTATTACAACGCAGAGCGTTAATGATTATGACAACAGACTTTGATGACAGTCCCCATGTCTGTTCCCCAGTTAGTTCGGTGAAGGTTGTACTCATCCAAGGTCCAGTCTACTGCAGCCATGACTAACCTGTGGCTCTCCAGCTGCTGTGAAACTAGAAATCCCAGCATTGTCAGGTATCAGCTATGCCTATGCAGTTAAAGCATGCTGGGACTCGTAGTTTTAACTCATCTGGAGAGACACAGGTTGGCCAGGCCTGGTGAACAGCCCTCGGAGCTCCCCCTTCCTAGTATCAATAATGGTACAGCCCTACAGCATGGGACTGAGGACCGCAGCAAGAAAAAAACCCCAAATAAACAAAGAACTTGGGGTGCAAAAACTTACCTGAACTAGGCGGCGGCTCTGCTTGAGTATCATATTTAGTCTTTCGTTGAGGTTTCGGAGCGATGGTCTTTGGAACTCTTTCTTTCTTTTTAATTTCTTGAACTCTTTTTGAGGATTTTTGTATTAAATGCTTTTTCTTTCTCAGAAAGGCTTCCTGCAGACTCCCAGGAGTAGAAGAGAATTCCAGATCTATTTCTGAAGAACAATTAATAATAGTTGTTTTTGATCTGTTATTTAAAATCACTTTCTTCATCGATGAGCCAATAAAATAATGTCCCCAAAGGTTCAAAATACATGATCATCCCTCATTGTAACGTCCTAACTGATAAACATAAACATTGTAATACAG
>WWET01004813.1:54088-65738 GCA_011038615.1 Limnodynastes dumerilii | reverse complement strand
ACACACACACACACACACACATATACACACACACATATACACACACACATATACACACACACATATATACACACACACAAACACACACATATATATATATATATATACACACACACACACACATATATATATATATGTGTGTGTGTGTATGAGTGTATATATGTGTGTGTGTGTGTGTGTATATATATATACACACATATATACACACACACACACATATATATACACACACATACACACACACCACTGGCATCTAATAAATAATAATACATAAATGCTGCTTACCTACTTCCATCTCCTATCACAGACTATCTCACACTGAGCCCTGCGCTCTTCTCTAAGAAATGCAGGGCTCAGGCTTAGAGTGCAGGAGGTGAAGGTGCGGCACTGGCATTACTGGGTACTGGGGCCAAAGCCAGTAATAGATGTATTACTGGCTTGGGCCCGTTAACGGAGGCTGTTACAGCAGATTTCGGGCCCCGTTAAAGGGCCCAGACAATGGAAGTGCCAGCGTGGCACTATTGGTGAGTGGCGGGGGGGGCCTGTGCTGGGCCCCCCTAGCTCATGGACCCGGTCGCAGGTGCGACCGCTGTGACCCCTGTAGCTACGCCACTGGGGGTAGGACTTTTTTTCTTCTTTTTTATGCTAGAAATGTTTGTGGTTTAAGTTGTAGTATATTCTGTATATATTGGGTATAACTTGTATATGTTTAGCTGTCACCCTGCCTCCAAAAATAGTTCTTGAGTGTCGTATAAAAGTTGATCCTATTCTAGTGAGAAGAGCATTCTCTATCTTTTATAGCATAGGATTGTTACTTTGTGTTTTTCATGAAATTTGGTTTAATATGTAATAAGCTATATGTCATAAATAGTTTTTATTTCCTTAAAACCATCCCTGTGTCCAAGAAGAGGTACAGTGGGCGTTGGAGAGTGAAGCCTCTTCTTAAACCCCTTTCACACCGCCACCAAAAACCCAGGAATCTGCAAAAAACCTGTGTATTTGGTGGCGATTTGAAACGTCCACTTCCGGTCCACCCGAGTGGAAAGACCCGGGACTTCGAGCCGGCAAAAAAGAAGGGTTATTGCTGGGTCCTACCTGGGAATGGTGGCAGTGTGAACAGTACAGGGTTGTTTTCAACCCAGGTTTTTTCACATTGCCACCTTATTGGATGCAGAAACAGACAGCATGTGATGATGTCATCATATGCTGCCGTTCCTCAGATCTCAGGTCATGAACAAGCTGAAAGCGTTAAAGAAGCATTTTAATAAAGTTCATGATGAACAGAAAAAGAGTGGCAGTGGAAGAATACAGTGGCAATTCTACGAATTATGCACATCTATTTTCGGTTGCAGTGCTTCCTGTAAACCAGTAGCACTGTCGTCATCCATTACGGGCCACAAGCAGAGTTCTCAAGCATCTCAAGCATCAAGCAAGCCATCCAGGCCTTCGTCGCCCTTAATGTTTGACGATAATGAGAGTAAGGTGGAGTCCAGCGCAACTGATACTTCACTGATAACTGATGAGCTGAATGTATATTCTGCAGTGCTTGAAAAAAGTGAGTCTCTTTTTATAATAGTCTTTGTAAGTTCAGTAATGTCTCTGTGCACAATGATGTAAATCGGTTGCATTTGTTGTAGCAGTATGGCAAAAGTCAGTTTTTTTGCAGCATGTAATGTCCTTGCACACAATGTTCAAAATGGTTGTATTTTTTGTAGTGGTATCCTAAAAGTCAGTTTTTTTGCAGTCTGTAATATCCTTGCACGTGATATAAAAATTAATGGCATAATTTTTTTTATTAGTTCGTCATTCTCGAATCGGTACAATCAGGACAATCCTCACAGGAGCCCCCTCAGACACAAAAAGGGCATAAACGGTCTTGATCTGTTGCAGGAGATTCAGGGCATTTGCAACTGGAACGGCAAAACAGTAAGTACTTTTATCTGCACCATCGATGTCTATGAAGGATTAGTTTTCCATTTCATGCTGATGCGCTGTTGTTTCTGTTTATTCTTTTATAGGTTATACTCCTGACGATCTTTTAGAGGAGCCTTGTACGTCCTCACGAATTACAAAAATTTGTAAGTTTCTTTAGTTTGATAAACACTGTATGTCCATAGTACTATGTTTTTTACGTTTTTTTTGATAGTCTTTACTGTCATCATAATAGTTTAGGACAGCATTTTACAGTTCAAATAAAGGCATAGCAAAAAAAACATGGTAAAGACAACAATAACAGGAAAATAAAGAATTATAAAAAGGAATGTAAACATGGATAATAACAGTAAATATGCAAAAAACAAGAATACAACCATAACTCAATATTATCAACAACTATAACTATATAATTTGTATAACTGTCTAAACTCTACTAACTATAATATAACTGAAAAACAAAACTACCTATAACACTAGAAATACATATTTAAAATGTAATAAACTAACACAAACTGTTAACAAAACCTAACCTATCTACATATATACACATACCTCAAGATGGCGCAATGGGGGGAGGGCGAGATTATAGAGCTCCGGAATATGCACGGCGAGGAAACAGGAGCATATATATATATATATACACATATGTATATAATATTGCTATTATACTTTCACATCTAGGTAATACATCTGCGACAATTACAATGACGCCTGAAGCGACATCCACCACAGATGAAGCCATGACTTCCACAGCATTGCGGGGAAATAGTAAGTATTTACATACTGTAGTGTTTACATGTTGAACAATTTGTTGCTACTTGCAAGAAGTGCAGGAGGGATGAGGCCTCGAGCACAATGGCTTACGAAACAGCTTTTTAATCTTGCAACAAGTACATACATAATTTTAAAGGTTTTCTAAATCCTTTCTTATCCCTTTATTTCAGTATATAATGTGCCAAAGCGAAATAAACGTATGAGTAAAGTGGAAGTAGCCACGAAAGCAATGACCGCTGTAATGCTGGAGGAACTAGACTCCATGGACCAAGCCATGCAGCGGAATGAGGAGGACAGGATCAGCGGTTTTTCAATCACGAGACCAAGCTGCAGGACAAATTCCTAGATCAAATTACCCAGATAACCCGTGTGTTACACGAGGCAATACTCACCCTTCCCGGTCCTCTGATCAGCGCCTGTCACTCACCGCTTGCCTCTCCTCGCTCTCCGCTCCGGCCGACATGCCGATATCGGCATGTAAACAAAGCACACGTGTTCTGCCGCCGGAGCTTCAGGTGGGCGCGCGCCTCAGCCGTTCACCATGGCATCATTCCCCTGGGCCAGGGAAGTTCCTATTGGTGGCCAGTCAGCTGCTAGCAGCTTCTATTTAAGTCGGCAGTTCCCTCTGGCTGGTGCTGGTTATAGATAGCTGTGTCAGTATCTGTGCCTGCCTTGATATCTTTCTCTTGCCTTGTGCTATTTTGCTCTGTATTGATTGACCCAGCGTTATCCTGCTCTGATCCTCCTCCATTGTCCAGCCTGTTTCATTACCCATTCTCCCACCTTGTCGTTCTTACCATTGTGCTTATTCCTTGCTTCTCCCAGCATGAGTGTCTGTGTTAACCCTTCGGGGTCCCCCTGGTGTGTGTGTGTGTGTGAGCACATTGCCCTAGTTTGTCAGTTAGTCCAGTCTGTCACGTTCGCCTTTCTATGTCCATGGTCTGTTATTCATTCATTATGATTTGTCACGGGTCGGTCTCTTTCGACCCAGTCTTTCTCCCGCTATCTACCACCCCCCCCCCCCTTCCTATTGTTCCTTCTGCTTCAATTGTTGTGAGACTTACCAGAGTTCTTCACTCTCTTATCCTTCAATCTCAGGACCAAGCTCCTAGCGGGGTTCCTCGCAACTGTTTGTTTGTCACACCGGACCTCAGAAAGGCTGTTCTGATGGAGACACATTCCTGCAAAACCGCTTGCCATCCTGGGGTTCAGAAGACTTTGGACTTGCTGGCTCGCATTGTTTGATGGCCCGCCATGACCAAAGACGTCAAAGAGTTTGTCAAAGCCTATACCGTCTGTGCCCAGAACAAGTCCTCTCTAGCTCCTCCAGCAGGTCTCCTTCTTCCTCTTCCCATCCCCAAATGTCCTTGGACCAATCTATCCATGGATTTTGTGACGGACCTGCCGAACTCTTCCGGTAATACCACTATATGGGTGGTAGTTGACAGATTCTCCAAAATGGCCCACTTCTTTGGTTGGGTTACCATCTGCTCAAGAATTAGCCGATCTGTTCGTCAGTCACATCATCCACCTCCACGGTCTTCCTTCAGACATTGTCTCCGATAGAGGATCACAGTTCATCGCCCGCTTCTGGAGAGTGTTCTGTAAATTACTGCGTATCAGCTTGTTGTCTGGATATCATCCACAATCAAATGGCCAGACTGAGCGTGTTAATCAGAACTTGGAACAGTACCTTTGTTGTTACACGTCAAAATTCCAAGACAACTGGACTCAAAATCTCTCATGGGCCCAATTTGCCTATAACAATGCCTCCCACGGGCATATTCTTTTTTCCAGCCTGAAGTGGAGCAATCCTCTAACTCACATAGGATCGCCAGGAAAATCTCTCTTTACAACAAGGATCCATTTCTTCAAAAGCCAGGTCTGATCTCCATAGGAGGAGTCATTCTTTCAAGGTGGGCGACAAGGTATTGTTATCCACCAAGAATATTCTGCTCCGTCAACCTTGCAAGAAGCTGGGTCCACGCTTTATCTGACCTTTTTCCATAATCAAACAGATCAATCCAGTGGCCGTCAGGTTGGACCTTCCACAGAACATGAGAATTCCCAATACCTTTCATGTCTCCCTGTTGAAACCTTTTCATAACTCTAGAAGATTCAAGCCTGTTCCTGTATCTAAACCACCTCCAGTCATGATCGATGGTTTGTGGTAGAAGCTGTTCTCAATTTCAAAAAAGTACAAGGACAAATACATTATTTACTCCATTGGAAGGGATATGGACCTGAGGAGCGTCAATGGATTCCATCTAGAAATCTTCATGCCGACAAGCTGATCAGGGAGTTCCATCACAACTTTCTGGATAAACCTGCTCCTAGGGGTATCTTAACCCTTCGTCAAGGGGGGGATACTGTTACACGTGGCAATACTCACCCTTCCTGGTCCTCTGATCAGCGCCTGTCACTCACCGCCTGCCTTTCCTCGCTCTCCGCTCCGGCTGACATGACGATATCGGCATGTAAACAAAGCACACGTGTTCTGCCGCCTCAGCCGTTCACCATGACATCATTCCCCTGGACCAGTCAAGTTCCTATTGGTGGCCAGTCCCCCTGGTGTGTGTGTGTGTGTGAGCGCATTGTCCTAGTTCGTCAGTTAGTCCAGTCTTTCTCGTTCGCCTTTCTATGGTCTCTGTTATTCGTTCATTGTGGTTCGTCACAGGTCGGTCTCTTCCGACCCAGTCTTTCTCCCGCTATCTACCCTTTCCTACTTCCTTACCACTTATTTCCTCCTTTACTTCTAACCTCCTCTCCCGGAAGTGGCCCCAGGGGCCGCGACCCCTGGGTAAGCTTGCAGCCCAGACTATCCTCACCATTAGAGGCTCTAGTGAACACCAAGTCCTGCTAGATTCCGCACCCGGACCAGAAACTTCCGTCTCAGCTCTATGGCCATCCTGGTTCTTGCCACAGGTAATTCCAGCATGCCATCTCACTGTCACGTCTACCCTGGTTCTTAGCACAGGTAATTCCAGGGGGTTGTAACACCGTGAATATAGAGAAGCCAACATGCTTTTTATTGAGAGACTAGTCCAAGGAATGAGAAGTTCCCAATCTGTACCTCCACCACCACCTCCACCCGCTTACCCACCCTACCACCCAAGTGGTTATCCTTTCCCTGGTTACCCTCCCCAAAATTACCCTCCACCACAACATCCACCACCAACACATAACCCACCTGCTACACCGCATACTGACCAAGACCCTCAATACCTTTATGGACAGCACACGCAGCAGTCTACAGTACCTAACCCACTTTAAGTACATTCCAGGAACGGCCGTATCACCACCAGCACTTAGAGCAGGAACAATACCCTTGCTATCAAAATCTTTAAATGTAGTAGATTTCTAGTTAATATATTTATAGTTATTGCATTTTTTGTAACTGTATATTTTTGCTATATCTCTATGTTGATAGATGTTTTATGCCTTGTTGCACAAAGCACTCAATTATAAACCATTAAAGCATATGTTGTTGATATGCTGAAGTTAACAAAAAGAAAAAGGGACGCAATAAGCGAACACTTTTTCAAAAACAATTTATGTTTATTTTAAAGAAAACTATGAAGGTTGCTGGCCAGGGTAGAACATATAGTTTCCAAACGCGGGCTGTGACGCTCAACCTCATGAGCTTGTGGATCAGTTGGCTCTGACAGCTCAGAGTCCTGAAAGATCCATTCAGGTAGAAACCACTCTTGCTGAATCTCACAAACGTTATGCAAAATGCAACAGGCGGCAACTACATGCGGTACAAGGTTAGTTTCAATGTCCAGCCGCTTCAGCAACCGACGCCATCTACCCTTTAATCATCCAAAGGCGTTCTCCAACCATTCTAGCCGAGCTGAAGGTATATGTATAGTTCACTTGCTCCGCAGAAAGATGAAAACGCTGTGTAAAGCCCTTCATCAGCCGTAGCGGATATGCAGCATCACTGATAAGGTGCACCGGGATCTCCACTCTATTGACCGTCTTTGACTTCTATAAAGAGAGTGTAAAAGTTTAGTTTTCAAATTTATGGATGCTCTGTGTAATTTAATACTATATTAGAAAAACATGTTACAGAAAGCATAAGGGGAAATGGATGGATATAAGCAGGTACAGGAGGGATAGAGGGATATAATAACAGGGGATATACTCAGGTATAAGGGGGACAGGGGCATATAATAGCAGGGGATATAGTCAGGTAAAGGTGGCGACAGGGGGATATAATAGCAGGGGGGATATACTCAGGTATAAGGGGGACAGGGGCATATAATAGCAGGGGATATAATAGCAGGTGATATACTCAGGTATAAGGGGGACAGGGGCATATAGTCAGGTATATGGGGGTTAATAAAGTTAATAATAATAAATAAGTTAATAAAATTACCTCTCTGGGGAACAAGTAACCTCCTCTGCCATGTTGTAGAGTTCCAAGTTTGCCAAGATGCAGGCGTCATGAGAACGTCCAGGCCACCCGACAAAAACATCTAGGAAGCTAAACATAGCATACCTTTAGCATTCCAATACACTGCATATAATTAAAGTTATCATTGTAAAGTATGCTTACCAATAGTTGTGGTCCACTACAGCCTGGAGGACAATGGAATGCCAGCCTTTCCGGTAGTGATAATCTGCCGGATTCTGCGCAGGGGCAATGATGGGGATATGTGTCTCGTTGATCGCTCCAGCACATTTCGGATATCCACGTCTCAGGAAGCCGGCAATGGTCTCATCCAGACGCTCTCCCTCAGGCAAGCAGATAATGCGCTGATACAGTGGTTCCAGCAAAGCCTCAGTCACCTCACGCACAAGGAAACAGATGGTCGAAACTCCCACTCCGAACATGCATGACATCGTGCGATATTCCCCCAAAGTAGCATACCACCACAAGACAATGGCTAGCCTCCTCCAGGGTGGAATGGGGATCCGTAAAACTGTGGTCTTTCTGGTCAGCACTGGGAAGATGGCATCCAGAACATACTGGAATATCCCACGGGACATCCGGAAGTGCGCAATCCACTGTTCCTCCTCAAAAGCTTCAACTGTTGCCCAGAAAGCTTTAGCATGACACAGCTGTCTGGACCACAATCTCCTGCTACTGTGCGTTGTGAAGCGCAGAATGGATATCTGCATGGATTTGGTGTATGCTCTCCTTCTGCGCACATAATGGCGTCGAGTATCCTGCAACGCCGACATGAATTGCGCACGTTTTCTCGACATGTCAGAATAAACCATCTGACACACTCATCAGCTGCAAAAGGGTGTCATTTGCTGCCTCAAACAGCAAAATGATCAACACAACCATGGTCTCAGAGCTAGCAAGAACTAGATCATCAGCCATCGTGGAAATAATGCAACTAAAATGGCCACCATGTACTGACATAATCATTGTGTGCAACAGTTAAGTCCCCTTTAAATGATATCATTTCAAGCAGCCAATAAAAGCTCCTTTCTATGATTGACAGTTACTTGACACGCCTGACCTGGGAAATTCAGTTGCGGTGGGAAAGGGACAGACCCGGGAATTTCCCGGGTTTTTGGGCGCTTAAAAGTGTTCTTTTTTTTTTGACCCGGCATTTCATCACAGTTGGCGGTGTGAAAGGGGTATTAGGGGCAGGGACTTTTCTGCTTGTTAAGATAGAAATCTTTGTAGGTTAATGTTTAGTACATTTTTGTTTACTAATATAAGTTTTGATTCAGCCCCTGCCTCCAACAACAGGACTTTGCGTTATGAGTGTTGAACCTCTTTTAGGAAGCAGGGCATTTTATCTCTTTTATAGTTTGGCTTGTTAGTTTGTATTTATCATGCAATTTAGTTTAATATATAATAAGCTGTATAAAATAAATTGTATTTATTTTCCTAAAACCATATCTGCCCCCAAGAAGAGGTACAGTTGGCTATGGAGGACGGAGCCTCTTCTTAGATTTTCTTCTCTTTAAGCTAGAAATGTCTGTGGTATAAATTATTGTATGTTGTGTAGTTATACATGTTTAGATGCCAACTTGCTTCCAAAAAGAGGTCTTAAGTGTACTATGAATGCTGAATCTCTTCTTGTGAGCAGGGCATTTTATATCTTCTATAGTTTAGGATTATAACTTTTTTTTTTCACGCAATTTGGTTTAATATGTAATAAATTATATGTAATAAATAGTTTTTATTTTTCTAAAGCCATCCCTGTCTCCAAGAAGAGGCTTTGGAGAGTGGAGCTTCTTCTTAGGGGCAGGGATTTTTCTTCTTTTTAATCTAGAAATCTTTGTAGTTTAACTATTAGTAAATTTTTGTGTACTAATATGTTTTGATGCCCCCCTGCCTCCAAAAAGAGGTCTTAAGTTTATTATGAGTGTTAAACCTCTTCTTGGGAGCTGGGCATTTTCTATCTTTTATAGTTTAAGCTTGTTAGTTTGTTTTTTCATGCAATTTGGTTTAATAAGTAATAAACTATATGTCATAAATTGTATTTATTTCCCTAAAACCATCCCTGCCCCCAAGAAGAGGTAAAGTGGGCTTTTGAGGGTGGAGCCTCTTCTTGGGGGTAGGGATTTTTCTTATTTTTAAACTAGAAATGTTTGTGGTTTAAGTTTTAGTATATTTTAGTGTACTTATATATGTTTAGATGTCACCCTGCTTTCAAAGAGAGGTCTTGAGTGTTGAACCTCTTCTAGGGAGAAGATAATTTTATATGTTTTATAGTTTAGACTTGTCAGTTTATATTTATCATACATTTTGGTTTAATATATAATAAACTATATGTCATAATTTGTATTTATTTTCCTAAAACCATCCCTGTCCCCAAGGCAGGGATATTTCTTCTTTTTAAGTTAGAAATCTTTGTGGTTTAAGTGTTAGTACATTTTTGTGTACTAATATTTTGATGCCCCCCGCCTCCAAAAAGAGGGCTTAAGTGTATGATGAGTGTTGAACCTATTCTAGTGAGTAGAGCATTCTCTATCTTTTATAGTATGGGATTGTTACTTTGTGTTTTTCATGCAATTTGATTTAATATGTAATAAGCTATATGTCATAAATAGTTTTTATTTCCTTAAAACCATCCCTGTCTCCAAGATGTACAGTGGGCTTTGGAGAGTGGAGCCTCTTCTTGGGGTAGGGATTTTTCTTCTTTTTAAGCTATAAATATTTGTAGGTTAACAATTAGTACATTTTTATGTACTAATATAAGTTTTAATTCAACCCCTGCCGCCAACAAGAAGACTTAAGTGCATTATGAGTGTTGAACCTCTTCTAGGGAGCAGGGCATTTTATATCTTTTATAGTTTAGGCTTGTTAATTTGTATTTATCATACAATTTGATTTAATATATAATAAACTATATATAATGAATTGTATTTATTTTCCTAAAACCCTCCCTGCCCCCAAGAAGAGATAAAGTGGGCTTTGGAGAGAGGAGCCTTGTCTTGGGGTTATGGATTTTAATTCTTTTTAAGCTAGAAATGTTTGTGATTTAACCTTTAGTAAATTATTGTGTACAAATATGCGCATATAGACCGCATATACACAATCTACGTATCGAAACGATACGCAGATTACGTACAACATAAATTGTATTTATTTTCCTAAAACCATTCCTGCCCCCAAGAAGAGGTACAGTGGGCTTCAGAGAGTGAAGCCTCTTCTTAAGGGTAGGGATCATAGGCGAATCTATAATGGGTGCAGGGTGTGCGGTGCACACGGGCCCCTCAGAACAGGGGGCACTGTGGCATGCATCTTGTACCCTGGGTTGGCAGGCGAAGCATCTATTTCTTTCCTCTAAGACATTCTGGAGGGAAGAAATAGATGCCAAATTAGTCTCCCTTCCCCTGCGGTGGGACTCCGATTCGTGGGCTGAAAAAGGGTGCAGAGTCTAAAGCCTCTGTAAGCTCCGCCCCTTTTTGGCACCTGCGAATCAGGGCAGTCCTGCCTCAGGTAAGTGTGGGGGGGCCATGTGCAAATCCTGCACGAGGGCCCCCTCACTTCTTAAAACATAGGGATTTTTCTTGTTTTTAAGCTAGAAATCTTTGTGGGTTAATGTTTTGTAAATTTTTGTGTGCTTATATAGGTTTAGATGTCACCCTGCTTCCAAAAAGAGGTCTTGAATGTACTATGAGTGTTGAACCTCTTTTTGGGAGCAGGGCATTTTATATGTTTTACTAGTCTAAAGCCTGTCATAAAGACGGGAAAAAATTATGTAGCGGGTCCCTATACTGGGAGCTTCCTGTTGCTGCTAAAGGTATGTAAAAGAGGACTCACTGGGGGAGGGGGGAATGTGTGTGCGTGTGCGTGTTTTTTTAAAGCTTTTTCTGCCCCTCACCGTTGGGCATATGCAGTAGCGTCCCAAAGTGTGGACACTACTGCGCATACGTATAATGGTGAGGAGCAGAATGGCTTTTATATAGATAGATAGGCAACAGTGTGTGTAGTTGGGGTGTAGTTATTGTTGACAGGTGACTGTGGTGGGGTTGCTATTATTGATGATAGGTGACTGTGGTTGGGTGGGGTGTAATTACTGATGACCGGTGACGGTGTTATTATTGATGACAGGTGACTGTGTATGTGGGGGTGTTATTATAGATGACAGGTGACTGTGTGTGCAGCGTGGGTGTTATTATTAATGACAGGTGATGGTGTTATTATTAATGACAGATGACTGTGTGGGGGGGGGGGGGGGTTATTGATAGGGNNTGGGGGGGGGGTGTGTTATTATTAATGACAGGTGCCGGTGATTTGGGATGTTATTATTGATTACTGGTGACTGTGTGTGTAGTGTGGGTGTTATTATTAATGACAGGTGACGGTGTTATTATTGATAACAGGTGACTGTGTGCAGTGTGGGTGTTATTACTGACAGGTGACTGTGTGTGTGTGTGTTATTATTGATGACAGGTGGCTGTGTTTGGGGTGTTATTATTGATGACAGGTGGCTGTGTTGGGGGTGTTATTATTGATGACAGG
>WWET01004813.1:40832-51495 GCA_011038615.1 Limnodynastes dumerilii | reverse complement strand
TCCCTACAACCATCCGTGCCCCAAAGAAGAGTTACAGTGGGCTGAGTACAGTGGAGGATGGAGCACTTTACATGGGGGTATGAATTTTTCAGCTAGAAATGTTTGTGGTTTAAATGTTTGTATATTTTTGTGTACTTATATATGTTTAGATGTCACCCTACCTCCAAAAAGAGGTCTTGAGTGTAGTATGAGTGTTGAACTGCTTCTTGGGAGTTATAGTTTAAGCTTGTTTTTCATACAATTCTTTCTGATAAGTAATAAAATAAACGTCATAAATAGTTTTTATTTTCCTATAGCCAACCCTGCCCCCAAGAAGATGAACAGTAGGATTTGGAAGATGATTTCTCATCTGGGGGTAGGGATTATTTATATTTTTAAGCTAGGAATACTTGTGTTTAAGATTTTAATATATTTTTGTGTACTGATATGTGTTTTAGTACCACCCTGCTGCCAAAAAGATTTTTGGATTGTATTATGAGTGTTTAATATTTTGGGGTAGGGTTTGTTTTTTCTTATTAAAATTGTATAAAATGTTTGTGTTTTAGTTTGTTCGAAATTTTTGACTAATAAAATTTGGTTTTGATGCCCAATCTGCTTCTAAAATAAGGTTAAGAGGGTATTATGAGTGTTGACTGTGCTTTTAAAAGCAGGGCATTTTCATTCTTTTACAGTTGATATGCTTTTTTTTTTTTTAAGAGACGCTGCCTCTTTTTCAGTTCCTCAGGTTGCTTCCGATGGTCGCAGTGGATCCAGAGGCCGCAGTAGGTCGGCGGTGGATAACAGTCGCACAACAACACCGTGCGCAGATCCCACGCCTGAAGATCTGCCGTGAGTGACAGAAGCTGACGAGGAGCCTGGCGTGAGTCAATCAGCTCGCGGTGAGTCGCACACCAATGTGTCCGGGATTGAAGGGGAGGGGTCTGCATCCTTATCTACATGCTCCTCAGTCTCGTCCCTCTTGTCTGATGCATCTAAACGCCTGTCGCGCCGCTTAGGGAAAGCGATAGACAGACACTTGCGCAAAAGGACCCTTAAAAAAGCGCAAACGTCAGTTAATACCTCGGGCGCCCCCAAAGAGCAGGATCGTAGCAGGATATTTTGCGATTACACGGCTGTCGCCCGTGGTGTGCACCCGCGCATTAAAGAAAAAATATAAAAGGGCAAGTATGTAGATATTTTTTCCCTCATGGTAGACAGTCGCAAGGCTTTGGACTTTGGAAAAAAAGAAAGGCGCGACGGCAGAGGACCAGTTTCGGAGTTTTGACAACTGGCTCTCGGAGTGGTGTACCTTCATGGAGGTGTATCGTGAAACCCAGCCTGACGCAGTAAAGGGTTTTATCAGGTATGAACACCTTGTCCACGATATGCTTGTTAAACATAAGTGTTCGGCCTGGCGCAGCTACGAAGAGCGCTTTAGGTTAAACGCGGACGGACATAAAAATATTCCCTTTGAAAAAAAAGATGCAGAGCTTTGGATGGAGGTTGTGCAGGCTTCGCAAGAATTCAATGTGGATAGTACTGCACCTAAAAGGCGGAGGGGCGTGAAAGCGCCCCTAACACTGCAAAGGGAAAATGCTTTGGCTATAATAACGCCGTGTGCAACCGGGGAGGTAGATGCCCCTTCAGGCACGCCTGCCTGCGTTGCAATGGTTTACACCCCGACAAGTTGAGTAACAAGACTAACGCGCCAGCTGCAGCTGCTAGGCAACAGTCAGGATCTAAACAGAGCACCAACCACAATTAATATCCAAAAATTACAGGAATGGCTAGCACATTACCCCAGGCATGAAATGGCCTCCTTTCTCTTGCAGGGGTTTAGTGAAGGTTTTCACCTACCCATCATAGGATACGTTTCTGTGGCCCGCCCCTGTAACCTTAAATCAGCTGTGGAGTTCCCTGGGGTCCTGGAGGAGAAAGTAGGCAAAGAAGTGCGTCTAGGACGGATGGCTGGACCGTTTTCATCCTCCCCGATTCCTCATCTTGTCCTGTCACCTATTGGTGTCGTCCCTAAGAAGGCGCCGGGCAAATTTCGCCTAATTCAGCACATGTCATTTCCACCGGGTGCAACAATGCTATCCCCGACACGTGCTAGGGTTGTTTATCAATCCTTTGAGTCAGCCCTACAACTGATCCAAAAAGCTGGTCCCAGTGCCCTTATGGCGAAAAATTGATGTGGAATCGGCTTTCCGGTTACTCCCCCTTCATTCCTCATCGTTTTGCTTTATGGGCTTTAGTATGGGGGGCGGGTACTATGTGGACAAATGCTTGCCAATGGGCTGCTCAGTGTTTTGCACTTATTTCGAGGATTCAGCAGTTTCCTACATTGGTGCATTGTTGCAGGGACTGGGGACCCGGGTGTGGCCCATTACCTTGATGATTTCCTGGTGGTGGGCTCGGCGGACATGGATACATGCGGACGCTTGCTGTTCTCCATTCAGGCTTTGTTCCTCTCCCTGGGGGTCCCAATAGTGCAAAATAAAATGGAGTGTCTGGTCACATGCTTATCGGATCTCGGGCTTTGCTGTCTCCCGCAAGACAAAGTTCACCGTCTCCATTTTCTCATTAGGCAGGCTATAGCAGCTAAGCGAATCACGCTGGCGAAGGTGCAGTCATTGGTGGGGTCATTTTGCAAATATAAACAACAAAACAAATATTTTGTTGTTGGTTGGAGCGCGCAACAGCAGGGGTCGTTAACCCTCGGGAATGAATCCCGCTATCCTTGATATGTGCGAATCTGGGCCTTCCCTCCCATATCCAGCAGGGAACTGCAGCTCCTGACGGATGCTGCTGGGGGTAAATGGTGCGCGGGAGTCTGGCCGGACATGTGGCATCACCATGGCTGGAACAAAAACCTGGTGCTCCTTAAGCTTTTTCCTATCGCTGTGGCTTTAGGGTTGTGGGCTTGCCTATTTAAAAATCGCGAGGTCATGTTTTGGTGTGATAACTTAGGGGTAGTGCAGGCTATTAACCGGCAGAGCGAATCATCACCTCCGGTTATCCGTTTAATCAGGCATATCATTTTGCGGTGCCTGGAGTATAACATTATCTTTTGGGCAGCACATGTCCCGGGGGTGGATAACGGACTAGCTGATGCGATCTCACTGTCAGACTGGACTAGATTTTACCAGCTTGCCCCTCATGCAGAGCAGACCGGTACAACTTGCCCTGTCTTAGTGCTGCAATCTTTGGCCCCCTCTACCCTCAGAAAATATCAGGCAGCTTGGGAGGACTGGTTGAATTTCCACGTACAGCATGGTAGGGTGGTCGGGGATTTTTAAAACGATTCTCCATGACTTTATGCTGACTTTGAGCGAGGTAGGTTCCGTGCATATATTTGTTCTGCCCGTGCTGGAATATTTATTTTCAGCAAATTGCGGCAAGCCGGATGTCACCAACAGTTTCTTGGTGGCCAAGACACTTATAGGATGGGCGAGGATACGTCCGGTCCTTCCGGATTTCCGTCGCCTACTGTCAATTAACTCCTTGGATAGGATGATGGAGACAGTGGCGTCGGTAGCCAGTGATGGCTATGAGACGCTGCTGTTTCGCACGGAGTTTAGCTTTGCCTTTGTGAGCGCTTTCCGCATTGGTGAGCTGGTTGCGGTGTCGAAACTTTCCCTATCCACGGGCCTTCTAGCAGAAAATGTCATCCTACACGCTGACCTCATACAATGCAGAATCCAGAAGGGCAAGACAGATCAAGCCGCGGGAGGCCGGTGGGTGGAGCTGCGCAAGCATAGCAATCATAACATCTGTCCTGTGCTTTTGGGTGCCACTTTGCTGCGAAACGCCCCCAGGGTTGCCTGATTTGGTTAGCACACGTGAATTGCATGCCACTGTCCTGCTACCAGTTCACAGCTGTCTTTCAGAAAAAACTGATTCATATAGGATTGGATCCGGCACACTATGGGACGCATTCGTTTCGTATCGGAGCAACATCTACCGCGGCAGCTCAAGGTCATCCAGTTGCAGGCATTAAAAAGATCGGACGCTGGAAGTCTAAGGCTTATCAGGCATATATTCAGCCGCTGAGAGACGAGGACCGGGAGTGATCTGGGCGGATCTACGGGTTTGAAATCCATCGGCGCAACTTTGGACTCTATGGCGGTCTATTTGATTGGGATGTTGTTGTGATATTGTTTATGTTGGTTGTTCCTTTGTCGTCTTTCCCCATGCCACGGACCGGTCATGGTTCCCGGGATTAGCCCAGTAACTGGCCCGCAACACCAAGTGTTTGGAGTGTGAATGGCTTTTTCCCTCGGATGCCCACATCAGTTCTTAGTTCCCCATAGTCTATATAATTACGACCGAGATAGATCTGGAGGTTTTCACCTTCGTCCGGGCCCATTGGCATCCCCTCCCTAATCCCTGAATGGTTAGAAGGTTATGTTTCATAAGCAGTTGAATGGTGCAAATTTGTTATTGTTATGAATGCTTTTCTAACGTCTTTACCTGGTTGTCTCTACCCTCCCCTTTTCTTGCAGGTTTAGTTGCGCGTAGGTGAATAGTTTGGCTAGTTGGACATTCCTACATTTATTGGGCTGGGTGCCATTTGCTTGCTGTAGACTTAACATTCCAATGCGGCTTGGAGGTAGTTTGGAAAGGGGTAAGAGGCCTGATATGGTCAGCCCTCATGGAATGGTTGACTAGAGATAATCTTACTCCATCTGGGCGGGAACGACATTGGAAGGGTGGCTGCAGTGGAGCTCTCTTGGGCAGTGAAAAATAACTTAGCCTTGGCTTTTAGATGGTGGCCTGGCGTTGCCTGGGTGTCGGATATCATTCCTCGCTGGGTCTGGCGCCACTCAGACAACGGCATCGCCATGGACAGTGTTAGGAGGAAAGTGAATAGGTCGGTGAAAGATTTCTTGACACGCCACAGTCAGTTTCATCATGATAGACGTAATTTGTATTGCCCGGATGGGGTCCATCTCTCGGATGCTGGAATGGCCTTTTCTTAGGTAATGTTTTTTCAGGTTTAAGTTTAGTTTAAGGAGTTTTGATGTGGCGGTGCTGGTCAGAGGGACCAGCGGTGGCGGAAATCAAGTAGTTGGTACATAACTATTGAAGTCATAGCTGGTCATTGTTCATACTAGCTGTATGACGGGTAGCTGCTGGGGGGTAACTATCTGTGACGTGACTGCTAGAGGTGGAGGTGCCTGAGGTCATAGACCCATCTGGATGTGCGGTCATGCGTAACACTAAGATAGTGTTTAACCAAAGGCAGGAGGAGTGCGCTTATGCTGGACTTCAAGTTATGGGTAAAAGTGAGGATTACTGACGGTTATGACATTTGTTTTCATGTTATCTGTTCTTATTATAAAGTTACTTGCTTTCTTGGCCCCATCAAAAATTTAAAGCTATGGTTAAGTTCCACTTAGGAACATTAGTAGTTTAAATTAATAATTAATAAATTTAAATTCCCAATATCGGTGTCTGTGTATTTACTTATGTTAGTAGACATAGAGGGGCTGATTCAGAGATGCGATTGCGAAAAGATCGCAAATATACGCACCTTTGCTAAGATCTTAGCAGGTTCCAGCCCACTGCATAAACAGACACTCCCCTTGCAAACAGCGGTGGATCTTAAACTTAGACCACCATTGACTTGCCTTAACTATACGCTGACATTTGGGATCTTAAGTGACGTGGGAGCGTTCATTTAAGATCCTAAGTGTCAGCCCGCGCCCACTTTCCCTCATTTCCCTGCCTCCCCCCGCCCATTTCCATGCAAATCCTTAAGATCTTAAAGATTCGCAGCACTTAAGATCTTAAGTGCTTGCGAGCGATTCAGACCTACGATCTTAGCGAATTTACGCTCCTAACCGCTACGTACATGGCGTTGCACTATTACTACGCATGCGCAGTTTTGCAAATTTTCTAGGATCTTAAATATACGCACCTAAGTGCCGTGGAAATCGCATCTCTGAATCAGCCCCTATATCTGAAGGTAATAGCAGTAGTGCTATATATAATACCATAGGACCTGATTCACAGTTAATAAAATGCAGCTTTTAAGGTGCGAATATTTAAGAAAGGATATTCTGTGCAGGCGTAGTAACTTAATTTACACAATTTACGTTGGACTTAAGAACGTGACGGCTCTGAATCACCATTCCTAACCTATTTCATTAAGGTTCGTAATGACTTAAGAATTAAGGGGCGTCAGGAGGAAAACTTAAGAACAAAGATAAGAAGATTGGGTGGAGGGAGCCATTTAAATGGGGACATTAGGCAAAAATGTTCTTAATTAACTGCCCTACGCACACAACTACGAGCCTAAAGATAAGGTAGCAATATGGCATTCATAAGTACAGAGCCGGTACTAGGGTGTTCGGGGTCCTCCTGCGAGCTTAAAATTTGCGCCCTTGTTTAATAAATTAACACCAGTGATCATGTTAGATTATAGTAAGGGTCATAAAACACACCTAGCCTGCCCTCCCACCCTCATTAAACTAGCTCCCCCCGCCCACCTACACTAACCTGAACCTAGGGTCGCTGGGGGACGTCACCTCCAGCGTCCCTACAGCGCTGCTACGTACGCCCGATCCGGGCGTTGCCGTAGTGAAGCCGGGCAACATCTGCCCGACACATGCGCAGATTGGCTTTTCAGCCGATCTTACGCTTACGCCCGCCGTCCTAGCGAAAATACATTAAATAAATTAAATACATTAAAATTATTAATAAAAGAAATACTTACCAGCTTGGGATCCAATCTTGTAAGCTTTTGATCTGTGGGGGAGGTCTTGGCAAAAAAATTATGCAACTCATGTCCAGGACATCCTGGCGCTAATGACAGTTCTACTGTGATTGAGTCCTATTTATACCCTTGGCAAGCGTGGGAGTGTTTCAGCAGGAGGTAGAATGATGCACACGTGTATTCAAATAGGGTTTTCACCTTGCTGTGACACCTCTATCAAATATAAATATAGAGATAAATAAAATAATTAAACTGGGTGAACCTGTATATAAATATAAACTAGCAAATTATTCACAATAAAATATACAAATGAAATCTAGTACCAGAATACACCAATACAATAAAAACTTGCATGTTTAAAATTCTAATGATATTTGTAAAATGTTTGTTTTGCACTGGGTAAAAAAAAAAAGATTTTATTGAAGCCAGATACAGGAAGTACCAATAGAGTAGAATAGGTAGAGAAAATGCCCCTACTGCTCTCACCACTACCAGGATCTGGACTACAGTCCACCACTAGCGGTTTCAAGATGTTTATTACAGCCACATCTGGTTAATATGAATAGGGGAATATCCTTCCTTACTCATTTACTCACTGAACTGCTTCCAATGTATTTATAATCAGCCTCTGACACTTTGCTTACAGTGCAGGGGGAGCACCACTTGAAAGGGCTGTCTGACAACCAGGGGAGACATCTCCAAATCCCTAATATACTAGTGTTACATGTGGAATAATATTAGGGGTCTGGAATGGCACACTATAATGTATAAGTAGGGAATATCATGGGGGGTGTTTGATTGACAAACAATAATATACAATGACCAATTATATATCTATATATATATATATATATAATACATGACGTCAGAAACTCTAGAGCACCAGTGTAACTGACATCATTTATTATATAAAACACTGCCCCCTAGCGACCAAATGGTCATTAGGAGCAGCACAGAGGAAGGAGAGGAGCGTGTCCCCGCCGTGGAAAGTCCAGAAGAGCCCAGAGAACCGGACGAGTGACTCCAATCAACGGGATGCCAGACGCCAATCAAGTGCAGAAGTTTCAGCACATCCCGCACCGCTTCCCCAGAGAAATGCCAGCAAGCGGTGAGTGCCCAAAACTTTTATTCTTTTATAACACCACACACTGCATCCACACACATAGGATAGGAGACTGTGACCACCGGCGGTATGTGCACACATTAGGGAACATAATTAGTTAGGGAAAATTTATTTTTTTACATGCACATTTACTGTAATGTGTTAATGTATGTTTGGTGCACACTCTTTTTTTTACACACACTACACACAGCGCGGCATGGTTAGATGCCTTACCATGCTGACGCTAATATTACTACAAGCAAAGCAATGCTTAGCCTTGTAGTTCTATCAGCACAGCATGGCTAAGGCTTTGAACCATGCAGCACTTTGTTTTTCTCTATAGAAAACCACCGCGATTTAGCCCTTTCAAAATCGCAGCAACTCGTGTGATTTGATTTAAATCGAGGTAAAATCGCATCTTTGTGAATATCATGATTTAAACCCAAAAAATCGCTGGTAAAGCGCGGTGAGATGAAACGATTTAATCTCGCCTTCAAAAATCGTTTTTTGTAAATAGAGCCCTAACTCACCTAACCACCCGTTCCAGCACCCATAATAGATGTCTGAAGGTGTCAGGAACCTGTTCCAGCTGCCTGAACAAGTGTCTAACACACCTAACCACCCGTTCCGGCACCAATAATAGTTGTCTAAAGGTGTCAGGAACCTGTTCCAGCTGCCGGAACGAAGGTCTAATGCACCCGTTCTAGCACCCATAATAGGTGTCTGAAGGTGTCAGGAACCTGTTCCAGCTGTCGGAACAGAGGTCTAACGCACCTAACCACCTGTTCTGGCACCCATAATAGGTGTCTGAAGTCGTCAGGAACCTGTTCCAGCTGCCGGAACGAGTATCTAACGCACCTAACCACCCGTTCCAGCACCCATAATAGATGTCTAAAGGTGTCAGGAACTTGTTCCAGCTGCCTGAATGAGGGTCTAATGCACCTAACCACACCCATAACAGGTGTTTCATTCATTACGGTACCTGGAATATATGTACAGATATGTTAGAAACTTGTTCCAGCTGATGGAATGGGGGTCTGAGACACCTAACAACCCATTCCGGCACCTTGAATACATGTACAGATGCGTCAGAAACCCATTCCAGCTGCTGGAACGGGGGGTTTGAGACTCTCAGGCACCCGTTTCGGCACTTTGGATATATGTACAGATGTGTCAGAAACTTGTTCCAGCTGTCGGAACGGGGATCCGAGACTCTCAGACACCCGTTCCAGCACCCAGAATATGTGTACAGATACGTCATAAACCCATTCCAGCTGCTGGAACGGGGGTTGGATATAATTAACCACCTGTTCCAGCACCCGGAATATGTGTAAAAATGCATCAGAAACTTTTTCCATCTGTCATAACGGAGTTCTAATACTGTTAACCACGTGGAATATGTGTACAAATGTGTCATTAAAAAAATGCGCATAGACATAAAATAAAGAATTAAAAAAAATTACCCTTGCTAATAATAATAATAATAATAATAATAATAATAATAATAAAAATGTATATATATAAAATAATTAATTATAATAATGATAACAATGAATGGCTCTATCACTATATATTGATTTACCGATCTATCTATCACTAGCTTAAGCATCTGGAATAGATCTCTGAATGCATCGGGAAGCTGTTCCAGCTACCGTAACGAGGGTCTAATGCACCTAACCACCCGTTCCGGCACCATAACAGGTGTCTGAAAGTGTCAGGAACCTGTTCCAGCTGCCGGAACTAGTGTCTAATGCACCTAACCACCAGTTGGAGGCGTCCATTCCAGCTGATGTGTCGCTGTACAGAAGCATCATCCAGACGGACAGTTCGGCTGGTAACTAGGCAACTTGACAACACAGCTGCGGTCAGACACGTGGGCAGGAGGAAACTAGCTCTGGAAAGTAAACAAATGCACATGTGGAACAACGAAAGCTGTGACTGCCCACGACGGGGCAAAACAGCTATAATCATGTATACACAAAACGGAACTGTGACAGCACGCAGTCAGGCTGTACAATAGAATTCCATGTGTGGCTGTGTAGCCAGAGTATCACATTGCACATCAGAAGTATCACATCATCATAAAGACAGGGGTCAGAAGTAGCGGCTCCATGAGCAAACCTGATGTACTCACTAATGTGTAAAGCACATGTGCTGTATATCAAGGGAGGGGGTATCACATCGGTGAAAACACTATACACCGAGTGATGGCAGCGCAAAGCTAGCGTAACAATACAAACACAGGAGTCAGCAGCGGCGGTAACGTGCTAATGTCAACTGTAGAGAAACACTATGTGCTATATCTCAGGACAATGGATCACAACTAAATAAGTATAACAGAGGCCCACGTCAATTCTAATTACTTTAATTAATAACACTAATTCGCAATGCGAACCTTCGTAGCGGGGACTCACGACGGTTTACAGGAACCAGAACTGAAAGTAAGCTCTATTGCACCCTCAGACAACTCACATCCTTTTTTTTTATCTATTGGAAACAATTTAAGAACGCTTCATTGTCATTTCCTTTCAATATCAAATCAATATTATTTGGATCCATTGTCACGAGGCCCCTAAATGGCATGGGGCCCATAGGTTGGTGCCTTCTCTGCCTATTTGGTAATCCGGTACTGGGTATTGGGCACATTATATGACATAGAAGTATATGCACACTATGGGCCTGATCCAGACCTACGCCGATGCACTGTTCTTACTAAAGCACAGCGTATCAGAGTTCACTTTCACTGACACTCCCCCTGTGCGGGCGTATGACCCCCTTATGCCGGCTGAAGGCTACCCTAACTTCAGCCGGCGTAAGGAAGGGGCCATACGCTCGCACAGGAGCGTATGGCCGCTTAGCCC
>WWET01004813.1:13311-27423 GCA_011038615.1 Limnodynastes dumerilii | reverse complement strand
CAGTAAAGTAAGGACTGCAAAAGTCAATAGAATTGGAGCAGGTGGAACTGCAGGGGTTAACCATTAAAGTTGAAGAAGTAGGAACTGCAAGAGTCAATAGAATTGGAGCAGGTGACAGGGGTTAACTGACTTGACTTGAAGCAGTAGGGACTGCAGAGGTTAAATGAATGGAAGCAGTAAGGACTGCAAAAGTCAATAGAATTGGAGCAGGTGGAACTGCAGGGGTTAACCATTAAAGTTGAAGAAGTAGGAACTGCAAGAGTCAATAGAATTGGAGCAGGTGAAACTGCAGGGGTTAACCATTAAATTTGAAGAAGTAGGAACTGCAAGGGTTAATTGTATTGGAGCAGGTGGGACTGCAGAGGTTGATTGAGACTCAGGCGGATTGTAGTGAGACTCAGGCAGATTGTAGTGATTCAGGTAGATGCAGAGACTCAGGCAGGTAGAGTTTGAGGCTTCAGGCAGGATAGAGACTCGGGAAGATGCAGAGACTCAGGCAGGTAGAGTCTGAGGCTTCAGGCAGGATAGAGACTCAAGAACTTGGCTCCTAGTGACACGAAGTTCTGGCACTGAAGGGTCAGTGCCTGGGGTTTAAATACCCTGCTCTTCATGCTGATTGGGCCACTGCATCATTTGCTCCCCTGGCCTGCTTCTGAATTGGCCGAGGGGATTGATGTTTAGAATCCAAGATGGCGGCGCCCAGGAAAGACGAGGACACCGCTGGAGATTTGTTGACAGAAGCCCCGTGGACCACAGACTGAGGACTGAGGACCACAGACGGAGTGACACAGGAGTCAGAAGCCTTCTGACATGGTAAATAGCGCGGCATTTGCCGCGAATTGTGACATTACCCCCTCCCACAGGGGTGGCCACTGGACACCTTAGCCGAGCCTTGGAGGGAAACTTGGCGAAGAACCTTCTAATGAGTCTGGGCGCCTTGACATCAGATGCTCGAATCCAAGCACGTTCTTCTGGGCCGAAACCCTTCCAATCCACAAGGTACTGAAGGTGACCATAACGAATCCGGGCATCCACAATTTCCTTGATCTCGAATTCATCTGTTCTCACCCTCTTCCATGAATCAGAGAAGTTCTCGAGAAGGATCTCAGAAGCAGGAACCTGGGAGGCAGGAAGAGCAGAGAATGGCGGTACTTTAGGGTGCTGACCATACACAACTTTGAAAGGAGTGGTATCCAAAGATTCGTGGTAATGGAAATTATGTGCAAATTCTGCCCATGGTAATAAATCGACCCAGTTGTCTTGAGAGGATGAAACATAAAGACGAATGAAAGTCTCAAGGTCTTGGTTTACTCTCTCCGTTTGCCCGTTGGTCTGAGGATGGTAGGCAGAAGAAAATTTCAGATTAACTCCGAGGCTGGCACACAAAGCTCTCCAGAATCTGGCTGTGAACTGGACTCTCCGGTCAGATATTATTTCTTCTGGACAGCCATGCAGCCGAAAGATATGTTGCACGAAAAGTCTAGCCAAGACCGGAGCAGATGGAAGGCCACGTAGTGGAACGAAGTGAGCCATCTTGGAGAACCTATCCACTATTACCCAGATGGTGTTGAACTTGTCGCAAGGTGGAAGGTCAGTCACGAAGTCCATGGAGAGATGGGACCATGGGTTCTTTGGAATGGAGAGAGGTTGGAGAGGACCAAGGGGTAGCCTCCGAGAAACTTTATGCTGAGCACAAACAGGACAGGCAGCGATGAATTCGGTGACATCTTGATGGAGAGTTGGCCACCAATAAGATCGACTGAGAAAGGCCACAGTTTTCTTAATTCCTGCGTGTCCTGAAAACTTTGAAACGTGTGCCCAGTACAATATCTTCCTCCGGAGGGGCTGAGAAACGAAAGTCTTGCCAGGCGGTGGAGGCTTGATCAGTTGAGATACAGCCACTGGGATGGGATTCAAAATAAGCTGGACCTTCTCAGAGTCGGAACCTTCGACAGGAAACGAGCGAGAGAGAGCGTCTGCTTTACGGTTTTGTGAACCAGGTCTGAACTGTAGAGAGAAATTGAACCGCGAGAAGAATAAAGCCCATCTGGCTTGGCGAGGGTTCAAACAGCGGGCTGTCTGTAAATATAGTAAATTCTTGTGGTCGGTCAGAATGGTAAAGGGATGAACCGCCCCTTCCAACAGGAATCGCCACTCTGCTAGTGCTAGCTTCATAGCGAGAAGTTCTTTTTCACCAATCGCATAGTTCCTTTCGGCTGGCTGGAATTTGCGAGAGAAGTAAGCGCACGGATGTGTTTGTCCATCAGAGAAGCGCTGAGATAATATGGCCCCTACTCCTTCAGAGGAAGCGTCAACTTCTACTATGAATGGTAATGAGAGATCCGGTTGACGGAGAACAGGAGCTTTGGAGAAGGCCTCTTTGATTCGGAGGAAAGCTGTGGAACTCTCAGGGGGCCATTTGGAGGGATTGGCTCCCTTTTTAGTCAGGGATGTGATGGGTGCCATAATGGTGGAGTAGTTTTGGACGAATCTTCCATAGAAGTTGGCAAATCCAATAAATCGTTGGATACCTCTGGTGGTAGTGGGCTGAGGCCAGTCTAAGACTGCTTGGACCTTGGCAGGATTTATACGGATCTCTGTTCCAGAGAGGATGAAACCCAAGAATGCCACCTCACTTGCTTCGAAGACACATTTCTCCAACTTGCCATACAGATGATGATAACGGAGGCGGGACATGACCTCTTTAACATGGGCACGGTGTTCTTCCAGGGACCGAGAAAAGATGAGTATGTGTTCCAAGTATACCACGACAGACTGGTTTAGAAGATCTCTGAAGATCTCGTTGACAAAGCTTTGGAAGACGGCCGGAGCATTACTGAATCCAAAGGGCATTACAAGGTACTCATAGTGCCCATCCCTGGTGTTAAACGCTGTCTTCCACTCGTCCCCAGAGCGAATTCTGATAAGGTTGTATGCTCCTCGGAGATCCAACTTGGTGAATATGCGGGCACCTCAAATCCTATCGAACATCTCTGGTACAAGGAGAAGAGGGTACCGGTTTTTGACTGTGATATTGTTGAGTCCCCGGTAATCTATGCAAGGGCAAAGACCCTTATCCTTCTTTTTTACGAAGAAGAACCCTGCGCCAGCAGGGGAAGTGGAAGGACGAATGAACCCTCGTTCGAGATTTTCAGCGATATACTCTGACATGGCTCTAGTCTCTGGAACTGATAGAGGATAAGTTCGCCCTCGTGGAGGAGTGGAACCGGGAATTAGGTCAATAGGGCAATCCCACGGTCAATGGGGGGGGGGGTAATTTGTTGGTGGCTTGAGGAGAGAAGATGTCTGCGAAGTCTTGATACGGACTTGGGAGTTCAATATCTTCAGACTTTTTTCGCCGATCGGAGAGGTGATACCTTGGAGAGGCAGCCCTGGAAGCAGGCGGAACCCCAACTGAGTATTTGGGATGTGTTCCAGTCTACGTGAGGATTGTGGGCCTTGAGCCAAGGTAGACCGAGAATCTCTGAGTGTAGAGCTCCAACTTGGAGAGTAAGCAGCAGGGTCCGATGAGAAATAGATCCTCCAGGAATGCGGCTACCATCCACTGCAGTGAGATAAGTTGGAGCAGGAAGAAGTTCAGTAGGAATTTGGAGTTTCTCAACTACACGAGCGGTGATAAAGTTCTCGGCAGCCCCAGAATCTAACAGAGCAAAATGTTCAAAGTGCTGACCTCTCAAAGATATGGACAAAGGAATTAAACAGTCTCGATGGTTTGAGGAGCGAATAGGAACTCCTGAGTTGATCTCCTCGGAATCACTCAGGAGCGGGCGTTTGCGGGGCGCTTGGAGCACTGTAAACGGGTATGACCAGATTCACCGCAATAGAGACAAAGATTGTCCTTAATCCGATGTTGTCTCTCCTGAGGGGTGAGACGCGATCTGCCGAGTTGCATGGGCGCCTTAGCTGGCAGCACAGGAGATCTAGGGCGATGGGAAATAGCCACTTTAGGATTGGTCATACTTTTCCGTTCCGCTCGACGTTCCTGCTGTCGTATGTCAATTCGCACACAGGTAGAGATTAGGGAGTCAAGGGTTGTAGGTGTGATGCAAGACAGTAACCCGTCTTTGATGCGTTCAGAGAGTCCCTCCTGGTATATTGACATCAAAACCTCCTCGTTCCATGGAAGTTCGGATGATAAGGTGCGGAACTGTATGGTGTAGTCACCGACTGACAAATCCCTCTGGCGTAGACGGAGGATGTCCGAAGCAGCGGAAGCAGTGCGCCCTGGTTCATCGAAGATAGTCCGAAAGGTTTTCAGGAAGTCGGACAGGGTAGACAAGATCGGACTAGATCTCTCCAACAGGGGCGAGACCCATGCCAGGGCTTTGCCAGATAGAAGAGAAATGATGTAAGCAATTTTCGCTCTATCCGAGGGAAAGTTGTCTGGCTGGAGCTCAAAAAGTAATTTGCACTGGTTTAGAAAACCTCGACACTGAGGTGGGTTTCCATCAAATTTAGCCGGGGTAGATAGCGTAATCCTGATCCCACTGGAAGGTGGAGCGGGCGCTGGAGATGATGCTTGACTCTGGGCCATTAAGATCTGTTGAAAAACTCCCATTTGATTTGTCATCTGTTGCAGGCTGGACATAACTTGGAACATGGCAGTCTCCTGTAACTGAATCCTCTCAGAAATGTTACATTCAGGTGAAGCTCCCTGAGGGTTTTGTCCTGACTGATTCATTTGGCCAAAACTTACGATTACGTTCTCAGGTTGGTCTGGACCGAATACTGGACGACAGGAGGGTGCAAGGGGCAGGACACCTCAGGCCGGACTGGGAAGAGGACTTACGCCGGACTGGCCTGCTGGGCTGCATCGGACTGGCGTGCTGGGTTACGCTGGACTGGCGTGCTGGGTTGCGCCGGACTGGCGTGCACAGACTTGGATTGAGGACTTGACTTGAAGCAGTAGGGACTGCAGAGGTTAAATGAATGGAAACAGTAAGGACTGCAAAAGTCAATAGAATTGGAGCAGGTGGAACTGCAGGGGTTAACCTTTAAAGTTGAAGCAGTAGGAACTGCAAGGGTTAATTGGATTGGAGCAGGTGGGACTGCAGAGGTTGATTGAGACTCAGGCAGATTGTAGTGAGGTTCAGGCAGAATGTATTGAGACTCAGGCAGACTGTAGTGAGACTCAGGCAGATTGTAGTGACTCAGGTAGATGCAGAGATTTAGGCAGATTGTAGTGAGACTCAGGCAGACTGTAGTGATTCAAGTAGATGCAGAGACTCAGGTAGATGCAGAGACTCAGGCAGGTAGAGACTCAGGTAGATGCAGAGACTCAGGCAGGTAGAGTCTAAGGCTTCAGGCAGGATAGAGACTCAGGAAGATGCAGAGACTCAGGCAGGTAGAGTCTGAGGCTTCAGGCAGGATAGAGACTCAAGAACTAGGCTCCTAGTGACACGAAGTTCTGGCACACTGAAGGGTCAATACCCCGGTCTTCATGCTGATTGAGCCACCGCATCATGTGCTCCCCTGGCCTGCTTCTGGATTGGCCGAGGGGAGTCATGTGTAGAATCCAAGATGGCGGCGCCCAGGAGAGGCGACGACACCGCTGGAGATTTGTTGACAGAAGCCCCGTGGACCACAGACTGAGGACAGCGGGACCGGAGTGACACAGGAGTCAGAAGCCTTCTGACATGGTAAATAGCGCGGCATTTGCCGCGAATTGTGACATTACCCCCTCCCACAGGGGTGGCCACTGGACACCTTAGCCGAGCCTTGGAGGGAAACTTGGCGAAGAACCTTCTAATGAGTCTGGGCGCCTTGACATCAGATGCTCGAATCCAAGCACGTTCTTCTGGGCCGAAACCCTTCCAATCCACAAGGTACTGAAGGTGACCATAACGAATCCGGGCATCCACAATTTCCTTGATCTCGAATTCATCCTCCACAGCACCGACAACTTTAGAAGGTTTCTTGATGGGAGAATAGAATTTATTGATGATCAAGGGTTTAAGGGGAGAGATATCGAACACCCTTGGTACTTGAAGATAATGTGGAAGATTGAGCTGGTATGCCACAGGATTGATGACTTTCGAGATCCTAAAAGGACCAATGTATCTGGGCGCAAATTTCATAGACGGAACTCTGAGGCGAAGATTCTTAGACGATAGCCAGACTCTATCTCCAGGACGTAACAGAGGAACCACTCTTCTTTTTTGGTCGGCTTGAATCTTGTACCGCTGGGAAGCTTTTAATAATGATGTTCTCACCTTCTTCCATGAATCAGAGAAGTTCTCGAGAAGGATCTCGGAAGCAGGAACCTGGGAGGCAGGAAGAGCAGAGAATGGTGGTACTTTAGGGTGCTGACCATACACTTTGAAAGGAGTGGTGTCCAAAGGTTTGTGGTAATGGAAATTATGTGCAAATTCTGCCCATGGTAATAAATTGACCCAGTTGTCTTGAGAGGATGAAACATAAAGACGAATGAAAGTCTCAAGATCTTGGTTTACTCTCTCCGTTTGCCCGTTGGTCGGAGGATGGTAGGCAGAAGAAAATTTCAGATTAACTCCGAGGCTGGCACACAAGGCTCTCCAGAATCTGGCTGTGAACTGGACTCCCCGGTCAGATATTATTTCTTCTGGACAGCCATGCAGCCGAAAGATATGTTGCACGAAAAGTCTAGCCAAGACCGGAGCAGATGGAAGACCACGGAGTGGAACGAAGTGAGCCATCTTGGAGAACCTATCCACTATTACCCAGAGGTGTTGAACTTGTCGCAAGGTGGAAGGTCAGTCGTGAAGTCCATGGAGAGATGGGACCATGGGTTCTTTGGAATGGAGATAGGTTGGACAGGACCAAGGGGTAGCCTCTGAGAAATTTTATGCTGAGCACAAACAGGACAGGCAGCGATGAATTCAGTGACATCTTGATGGAGAGTTGGCCACCAATAAGATCGACTGAGAAAGGCCACAGTTTTCTTAATTCCTGAGTGTCCTGAAAACTTTGAAGCGTGTGCCCAGTACAATATCTTATCTTCTTGTCTATAGGACAGCGGAGCGACACAGGAGTCAGAAGCCTTCTGACATGGTAAGTAGCGCTGCATTTGCCGCAAATTGTGACATTCTGTAACATACACACAGGCTAGAAAATGTCCAGCAACACTGCCACTACCAGTAACACACTATACCATTCTATCTGTAACATACACACAGGATAGAGAATGTTTAGCAACACTGCCATTACCAGTCACACACTATACCATTCTATCTGTAACATACACACAGGATAGGGAATGTCCAGCAACACTGCCAATCCCAGTAACACACTGACACTGTGCAGACGTGCTGTCCAAGAGCTCCTGCGTCCATAGCAGTCTAGAAGGAGTTGCCTTTTGGGATGAAGCCTCCTGGGGATGCTCCCCAGGAAAGGCCCCTGATTGGGACTGGTCCTGGACCAGGACCCCCGCCTGTTACACCTGAGGTATGTCAGGGTTCCAGCCCAGGAGATGCTGGGGATTCCAGTAGCCTGGAAAGACAGGCCCCTCGACTGTCATGTAGAGAGGGGCCTTCTGGTGAAGTTATTGAACCTGGCCAGCAATTTGCGTGCAGAGACTTTGGGCCTGATCCAGAACAACAGCAACGGTGGGCGTAAGCGTAAGATCGGCTTTTCAGCCGATCTGCGCATGCGCCGTGAAGATGTTGCCCGGCGTTACTACGGCAATGCCCGATCGTGGATCGGGCGTCCGTAGCAGCGCCGTAGGGACGCTAGAGGAGACCCTACGTTCAGGTTAGTGTAGGTGGGCGGGGGGAGGTAGTTAAATGAGGGTGGGAAGGCGGGCTAGGCGGCCATACGCTCCTGTGCGAGCGTATGGCCCCTTCCTTACGCCGGCTGAAATTAGGGTAGCCTTCAGCCGGCGTAAGGAAGGGGCCATACGCCCGCACAGGGGGAGTGTCGGGGTAAGGGAACGCCGATACGCTGTGCCTTAGTAAGCACAGCGCATCGTCGTAGGTCTGGATCAGGCCCTTTGTCCATAACATTATGGAAGATAGGCCCCAGTGTGATGTTAACACTGGGGTGAAAGAAAGTCCATGTGATGGTGACATGGATGGAAAGACTGTGCCCCTGGAGTATGAAGTTATTACCTTGGGTGCTACCAAACAGTGTGAAGTTAACACTGCAGGAATTTCCACTATTGGACTTTGTGCTACCATGGTGTATGAAACTAATACCCTAAGGAAACCTGAACAGGTTGAAGATGATAATGAACCAGCAGATGATCTGTCTGCTTCTGAGGGGTATAATGCTAATGCCCTGAGGAACCCTATGCATGATGATGTAGCTAAGGTGCAGATGTGTGAAAGTAACACAAACAACACAGAAAATACAAGCAACAAAAGTAACATAGTGCAAAGTTCTGGTAATGGAAAAACTGGAAAGATCCCTTGTGGTCGCACACATGAGGGAGATAAAGAGTTGCTGGTGAATACGAAGCCGCTGACTAATTTCTTGGGCCATGTCTGGAGGCAGATTGCACAGAAAAAGAGGACCTGCAACAAAAAATACAGCCGTGATCGGGAAAGGCTGAGGCAAGTGTTTACTGACCTGGTGGAGGAGGAGATCGTGCTGGAGAACAAAATTGCCAATCTGAGGCAAGCTGTGGGGTCAGTGGACTCAGAATCAGATGCTGAACCCAGCTGTGTAAGAGACTTTATCCAGAGATGAAGTACCACAATTGTCTATGGTTGACTATGTGGGAAGGGGGGGGGGCCAGGACAGACTTGGGGTTTTTTCCTCCTAATGCCTCTTCTGTTTATTTATAAGGCGCCGTTTGCACTTTTTTTTTTTTTAATGGGTAAGTATGCCGAACTGGTCAGTATAGAGGAGGGTTAATGTTAAAGTAATGGAAGGGAAGCCCAGCATGTTTTTTGGGTGTGGGAGGAAACCGGAGCACCTGGAGAAAACCCACAATATACAAACTCCACACAGTGGAGCCTAGTCTGGGAATCGAATTCATGACCTCAGCACTGTGATACACAATTCACTATTCACTGAGCCACAGTGCTGCCCTAGACCATTATCCAAATTCATACCAGCGTGCCCATCAGCCAATCAGAATCTCCAACACCCGGATAATTTGATTGGATCCCCCTTTGATCAGAGTGGCCCACTGTAAACTTATATCATCTGTACCTAACAAGGAACTGGTTTGCAACACATTAAAGAAAAATACAATGACCATATTTATCATAATTATTACTATTTTTTTAACAATAAGCTACACAAACACGGCCAACATCAAACAACGAATCGCAGGCTCTTTTTTTTTTTGAGATCCACAAACAGATAAAATGTCTTCTGTGTAACAATGGCACCTCCTGCTGCCTATAACTGTTACCAATGCCAATCTAAAAAAAAGTATTTAAAAAAATGTACAACAAAAAAATCTGTCCTTAATCCTTCCATCCAGTGAAATATCTTCTGTCCAGTAAAATATCTTCTGTTCAGTAAAATTAATATAAAATAAGTTTGAAGCAGTAGATGCTGCCCTCTAGTGTTTGAATGAGAGAACACAGTAATAAATGTTCAATAGAGTTGGTAAACAACAAACAACTTTTATGCTGCACAACACACGTTATGCTGTCTTCTTTTTTTGTAGTTGTTGCTGTTTTATGCTTCGCGTTGATGCTGTTACAATGGGATGTGGACAACTACAAGTTTCTGAGGGTAATTCTAAATACGTTTTGGTTTAAAAGTACTCTTGTTAAAACAATTGATATAAAATCGTTTGAAATTGTGGCTTCTGGACTTCCGGTGGACGGGCCACCTAGATGGTCGCATTTTAGAGAGCTCCTCTGGCTTCCACCTTCATCTACAACCATCTGGGGTAATTTAGAGCTCTATCCATCTCAGCTCCCCCAGAACGGATAGAGGATAAGTGCAGGCAAGTGTGGATACCTTCCCCGGCTCCCTGCACACTTATTTACTGGAAGGACAGCCTGACATCTCCGCCATTTTAAAGCAGCATGTGCCGCTCTTGCCCAACATCTGAAGCCCCAGTAACGCCGACACAGCTCTGGGCTTGATGTCTCTTCCCTTTCTGGATCCAGCCAGCGGACGGAAGGGGGAATCACTTAGGCGCACTGAGGTTCCCGCTTCAGCCGACAGATATCGTTGGCATACACTCTGCAGGCGTTTTTGAGCGCCACCTGGGCCACCTGTTGGAGGAGAGGGAAGGAATACACTGTATGTGATTGCAGCTGGAGTGTGTCCCCTTGTAATTGCACAGCAAAGCCTGCTGTACCTAGAGGCATCCCCTGCACTATACAAGCACTCCCTTGTTTGCGTGGAAGATATAACTGAGCCTGCTGAGGGGTAAGGCTGTTGTTTGGATCTCTTAAGCTGCAGTAACTAGTAGTGATTTATGGACTTCTCTATACTGCTACCCTGATATCCTGTTTTTCCTGTGCCTGGCTCTGCCACAACCTTATTGAACCACCTGCTTGGAGATACAGTTCAGCAATACAGATTTTCAAGATCAGTGAGTACAACTTCTTGCACTGAGCTAAACTGCTGGGTTTCAAGTACTTTACTCGTTCTGCTTTCTCCTTTGTGGCAATGATCTGATTGGAAGTGCACAGCAGCAAGATTCATAACAGAGTTGTTTGAATTATTATTTTATTCTGCGGAGAGTGATTATACCTTATCCGTCGTTGTGCAAAATTTCAATTGGATTGGATCTCTTTAAGTATATTGCCAGCTGGCTATAATTAGTCACTGCACCATATTGGCTTATTTCAAGTGTCTCACCAGTGTTCTTCTTCCTTATAATCTCTGAACTTTCAAGTTGGGTTCGTGTTGGAACTGTACAATAACAAACCTTCCAGCTGAGTTGCTTTATAGTTTTATTCATCCCAGCATCGCACAAGTTATTTAAGCAGACAACATCTAAAATTTTTGCACTACACTGCTCATCTGAGATTCCAACCTTCCTGTGATTATAAAACACTGCTCATCTGAGATTCCAACCTCCTTGTGATCAGAAGACACTGCTCATCTGAGGTTCCAACCTTCCCATGATTATAAGACACTGCTTGTTGGAAGACTTTAAGGCACAGTGTGTCACTTTGAGCTATTTTGTGGTATTTGTAATATCTGAATTCTACACTTTTGCATTTAATCCGCTAACGCGATTGCATAATGTAAATTGTATTGTACTTAATGTGTGATTCACAAATTATAAGCACAGTGGATTTATTATATGTGATATGCTAAGAATTTTTGATTGTTTACTGTCTCTCCTATACTGTGATCTTTCTCTAGAATACCTCTCTCTCACGGGTTTACACATTCTTTTAGCATGGATAAATTTGTAGGAAAGGGGTCAACAACTCGGGTGCCTAAAACTAACCCAACAAATCTTCCTCTAGTAGGAGTCCCCCCAGAATACCTTCCCCTTTCACCGCAGAAATCTCAATCAGTTCCTTCCCCTTCCATGCAGACTCAAGCTTCGTCTGAGTTGGCTAAGGAAATCTTGGCTGGCATTATGCCCTCTATAGAACAAAGCCTAGACAGCTTTCAATCAAACATGGCGCTGGTGGCATCCCAGTTGGATGCGCACAACAAACAAATTAGTTCTCTGGAAACCCGAGTCAATGACCTGGATGATGCAGTAGCTGCTATACAGAATGCAGAATCTGAGAAGGATAATATTATTAAATCCCTACAAGATAAGGTAGACGATCTTGAGAATCGTCACAGGCGTAATAATTTGCGCTTTATAGGGATTCCCGAGATAGGTAAAGGTCCTGACTTGTTAAACTTTTTACAAGATGATTTAACTCAGGCACTGGGTCTTCCATCTGGTAATATTATCATTGAAAGGGGGCTGAGAGATCGGAGACTATGGACAAAGCTAGGCCAGTAATTGCCAAGTACCTTAACTTCCGTGATAAAGAAACGGTTGGGGTCCTACCATAGACAGGGGGAGGTGCTGGTTCAGGGATTTAAGATCCTCATTTTTCAGGATTTTTCTGCAGCAGTTTCCCAAAAGAGAAGGGAATTTTCTCCACTGTGTAAATGTTTGTTTGAACATCAGGTTCGCTTCTTACTGTTATACCCTGCCAAGTTGCGAATTGTAGATAAGGGCCAGATAGTAATCTTTGATGACGCCGCAAAGGCAAGACAATATGTTCAGAATATGAACGTACCGGATCCTTGAAAGTTAAGATCACTACATGGCTCTCGTAGTTATGTTACTATTGACAATTTTTTGTTTATGTACAAAATAGGACATATATGTTTTTATGTTTGATTTGCTTTAACTGTTACAAATGTTACGTGACAATTGTTTTTGGTCAAAATGATGCCTACCACTGCTAACGCTCTGGTTGGTATACCATTTTAGAGTTGGTTATTGGTTCTTAGTCTGTACCTAACCCCCCTTGGGTACAGCAGAAGTTATTGGTTTGGAAAATTTGAGTTATTGGAGAAGTTTTAAACACATATTGTTAACAAGTATGGTTCTCAGATATTATAAAGATTGCACTAAATTCTTTTATTGTGTTTTTTGAAGACAAATGTTTGGACGCAGCTGCCTCACTGGGAGGGAAGAATACACTGGCTCTCCTGATGACCAGAGCATAGGACCAGTTTCTAAGTACTCACCTTGTTTTAAGACCTTTTACCAAACGGTTATTGGATAATGGCAACAGTGCCTACACATTACAATAGGTCACATAACCCCAATTATTCGCTAAAATTCATCTCCTGGGGTAATTTTTTGCAGCAGGATTTTAGTACTTTTTACATTCTCTTTTACCTTGTATTTACATCAGGTCACTTAACCCCAATTATTCGCTAAAATTGATCTCCTGGAACATTGATGGTTATAATTCCCCACTAAAAAGGCGAAGAGTATCGTCCCATCTAATATCTCTTAGACCGGATGTGGTGTTCCTTCAAGAGACCCACTGAACGGTTGGATGAATTCTACACTTTCCTTAACGTAAATGATCTTAATATTAAGCTCACATTTTGTGTTAGTAATACATCAGTTAATTATTTGTATTTAAACATATATAGTGAAGGCAACCAATGGAAAACTCAGAATATATCCCGAGGTCCAGCAACCATCCTCCCTTGTGGCTGAATGATATCCCTAAGGAACAGTTTATGCGCCTCAAGCAGGATTGCTCGGACATTGAATCATTTAACAGACATGCAGAACTAATGAAGAACCAATTTGTTGAAAAAGGATATCAAGAACAAGTTTTGGAGGGGATTATGAAGGAAGGTAGGCTGAAAGACCGGTCCTCCCTGCTAGGCCCCAAGACAGTTGCTCCTGTATGTAATAGACAGGGCCCCTTCATTAGTCAATTTAATAGTCAGCACAAGAAAGTGAAAAGTATTATTACGAAATACTGGCATCTCCTTAAAAACAATCCAGAATTGCAGGATTATGCAGGGGAGGCCCCAAAATGTATCTACAGAAAGGCCCCTAACTTTAGGAACTACTTAGTTTCTAGTGCCTTAGGAAAGAACCTTTTATTTTAATTTTTTTCACTTTTTATCAATATCTATTTTTGGGGATATGTACGTAGTCCTGAGTGAAGGACTACATACTTAAAATTACATGAGGTATATTAGGTCACCTAGTATGTCTATTTATTTTCACCACGTCACTTTATGTTTATATATATTTGTGTCTATATTTGTTAAGTTTTAATAATATCTATTGTTGAGGATGTATATGTACTACTGAGTGAAAGACTACACACTTAAAAATACATAAGGTTTATCAGGTTATCTAGTATGCCTAGTCTTTTTCATCATGTCATTTTACTTTTATGTATTTTCTCATCAGCTCATTACATTGAGGACCAGTAATGTTTATATGGATAATGGGCTGGATCCAGACCTAGTTAAGTACTTGAACTTAGTTACTCCCGGGCTAAACCATGTTGATTTCAGGGGGAGTCAAGTTAATTGCAGGGATATATCTTTGAATTGCTTACTGCACACAGATACTGACCAGCTTTACTATCACACTGTTATTTACACTTGGGATAGGAAATATCACCTCTCAACTCTAATACTGTTTGCAACAGATGAAATATGACTCCCCTGCAATCAACGTGGTTTAGCCCAGGA
>WWET01004813.1:0-12639 GCA_011038615.1 Limnodynastes dumerilii | reverse complement strand
TTGCGATCAGCTGCTCTGTGTAACCACAAGGCTGATAGCAGAGACCTCCTGTCAGCCAGGCACTCCATCTCCCTCCTCCGCAGCGCGCTGTGACTCATGCAATAAAAATTACACAGGACTCCTATGGGAGCCCTGTAAGACCATAGTCCGCGGCTGTGCTGTAGGAAGAGGCCTTTGATCCTCGAAACGCGTCAGACGGTACTTCCGGATTCCCCAGAAAGCTCCTCCTACCTTCGGTCTTCAGCAGCATCCCGACCGCCTGTCCCTTCCATCCACAGGACGAACCCCGGGCTCTTCACGTCCTTCACAGTGCTAATTGGGATTTGAACTTCTTCCTCACATCCTGCACGCCGGGTATGACTTGTTGTTTCTCTGGGGAACCCTTCACTCCTAGGAGGGATCGTTAAGACCCCATCTTTTCTTTTCATTATATTTTATCTTTGTTTATTGTTTATATGTGTCAATAGCTCTGTTCTTGTTATTTATTCAGAGCATGATTTGTTTGTTTTAATAAAGAGTTTAACCTTTTGTATTATTTCCCTTTTTTCTTTTCCCCTCCATTGTTACCCATTCCTATTTGGAGGAAGGATCAAAGGAATCATCTGCATGTATGGACACCATCTAAAGGCATATTATTCCTTAGGTTTAACCCTGTAGTAGACGATACACCTGCTTTTTATGAATAGTTTTTTATTACTGATTCCGATTTTTTAATTAATTTATATTTTTTACTGTGCCCAACTGGAATACTATACCCCTTTGTTTCCAGACCATAGATATTGTTTGGTGTCTTTTATAGCTATATTTGAGGTACTACTGATACTTACCTTTATTATCTGTCTGAGGTATGCCAGGTGGTTACTAAGTTAGGTGTTAGAGATAGGTATTGAGTTATATTTATTATGCAGATTTTGTTTTCTTTTTATTAACACAATATCTTTGAGGTTTAGTGGTAGAGTCATATTTCTTTTTTGGAGGAGTTAGTTATTTAGGTATTTTAACCCCCTGTGAGTAGCAGCATACAGGCGGAACAGGAGACTGTTTGTTGAAGGTACAACGTGCTTGATTCTCCCAACCATTGATCAACATTACTTAATGAACAGCTGTGTAGGACTTATTTAAATGGAACCCACGTACCTTCCGGATCACTTTTGATAAAGGACGACGCCCGAAACGCGTTAAAGTTCCAGACCGAAGTAGACAGCCGAACAGTACCTTCCCCCTCCGTTGTGCTTCTGACGCCTGGGACTCATATGACGCTTGCTGTCTGGACGTCCATTATTGCAGCCGCTCCTGGACTCTCGTTGCTCTCTGTACGGAGACAGGCCACTTGTTTTACTGTCTTTAAGTTTTTATACTTTTATTTTATTTGTGTATGTATTTTATGTGATTCATTCAGTAAAATTATTTCTTCTAATCAAAGGAGTTGCTGTTGTGTTTTACTGATACATTGTTTCTGTGTTTTACTCCACATGAACATCTTGGAATAAGTGAGAGATAAAATATTATGTTGTGAGAACACAGACTGTTTTATAATTGTCGTTTAGAGTTTCCAGCGCTTTTAAGTACCCACCCATTTCTTTTTTGCCGATCACTTTATAGGGTTTTGTGGACACCCTTGGGTATTTTTTTGCAGCAGGATTTTAGTACTTTTTACATTCTCTTTTACCTTGTATTTACATCAGGTCACTTAACCTCAATTATTCGCTAAAATTCATCTCCTGGAACATTGATGGTCTTAATTCCCCATTAAAAAGACGAAGAGTATCGTCCCATCTAAAATCTCTTAGCTCAGATGTGGTGTTCCTTCAGGAGACCCACTGGACGACTGCCCAAGGTACTCTTTTGCGGGATGCCTGGAGTCAGGAGTGTGTGTCGGCACCTTACATCACAAAAAAGAGGGGTGTGGCAATAATTTTTCACAAATGTTTATCATATTCCATACTGGAAACGGTCCTGGACCCAGAGGGCAGATATATTCTATTAGAGATTGAGATCAGGGGTGAAAGATACACACTTCTGAATATATATGCTCCTAATTCTCCTGGTGGTACTTTCTTTCAGGAAATATCGCAATTACTACTGCAAAGGTCCATAGGGAGGCTAATTCTGGGTGGTGACCAAAACACGGTAGATAACTTACAATTGGATAGATCCCATTATCAAACTGGTTCCTCCTTTCATACCCGTAATGACCATATAGGTCTTCTTTGCAATATTCATGCCTTGCCTGATCCCTAGGAGAATTTTTAATCCTACTGACCGCTCCTACACCTTCCACTCAGGGGTTCATAGAACTTTCTCTAGGATCGACTACTTCTTAATTTCAGATACCAGACATTTTTTTCCCACAAATTCTATCTACAGACATTAGGGATATAATAATATCTGCTCACGCCCCTATATGCCTTACACTTCGGTCCAAAACTTCTCAATTCCTGAGTAATCCTTGGCGCTTACCCTAATTTTTAGTCAGATCGGAGAATTTCTCTAGATATTTGCTTGGTAGCTGGATGGGCTATGCTGATGACAATTTGGAACATTGGGTGGAGCCAGTGCTGTTTTGGGAGGCCACTAAGGCAGTACTTCGAGGTAACATCATAGTTTATCAGGCTAAACAGAGAAAAGAGTAGAGAGACAAATACTCCAAGTTACATATAGCTATGAGTCAGGCCTTTAATCTGTATGTATCGGACCCTTCAGGGGAACACCTGGAATTTTACAATAAGGAGAGACAATTTTTGGAGAACTTTCTTCTGTCAAATGTTCAGCTAAAGGTAGATCTTACAAAAAATAGATTTTACAGATGGGAAAATAAGGCGGGTAAACTTTTGGCAACCATGACCAAACTCCAGAAAAGGAAACAACATATCTTAGTGATTAAAGACCCTGTTTCATTGAAACAGATCGCTGCTACGGCGGATGTCATTAAACATTTTCAAGCATACTATGAAAAAATATATACAGCAATTCTGGATAACCTGACATTACACCCAAAAATTTTGTAGGAGGCAAGGTTGCCAAAACTGACCCCTGAACAACGGGAAATGCTCACTAGTGACATCACAGAGGAAGAGGTGAGAGGAGGGATTTCGGCGCTCCCCAACCATAAATCTCCAGGATCTGATGGTTTTAATATTATAAACTATTAAAAGAAAATATCTCACCTTTCTTAACTTCCCTATTTCAAAAAATCCACAAAGATTTAGTCCCTTACCCCTCATTTAATTTGGCTCACGCAATTTTCATTTTAAAACTGGATAAAAACCCAAGAGGTGTCTTCTTATAGGCCCATAACACTTCTAAACCAAGATTTTAATATCTTAGCTAAAATAATCGCAAACAGGATTCAATCTTTGTTACCACAGCTCCTGAGCCCACACCAACTAGGGTTTGTACATAATAGATTTTCTGTGAAGGGGATCCGTACAGCAATTGCGGCTATTGTGGCAGCATCATTGAAAAAAGTGTTAATCCAGTCATGTTACTAAGTCATGATGCAGAAAAAGCTTTTGACAAAGTGTCCTGGCTCCATTTACAGAGAATTTTTCAAGTTAGGGCATTTGGCCAGACTTTCCCGCAATTCATCCAATACATTTATAACAAACCTACAACCTCATTGATAATTAATGGTATGCCTAGTTCTCCCATAGGCATGACAGCAGGGACTAGACAGGGTTGCCCCTTATCTCCGCTTTTATTCAATCTTGCTTTAGACCCCCTCCTCCGCATATTACAATCCTGGGTATTAAGATTGGAAACCATGAGGTAAAAGTATCTGCCTTTGTGGATGATCTGCTTCTTTATATTTCAAATCCTCAGCACTCTATACAAATAAATTTTTATAAAATTGCGGAATTTGGTATGGTTTCTGGTTTCACAATAAACAAATCAAAATCAGTGGCTATGATGTTGGATTCAATGACTTGTCCAAGATGGGGTAGGGATTTGCAAATTTCATGGGCTTACACATAGTTTAGGTATTTAGAGGTTTTACTCACTAAAAATATACATAAATTATATGACTTTATTATGGGGCATTTCATACGGGCTTCTCTAGATGAGCTTCAAACATGGAAAAATGTGATGCTTTCCTACTTGGGAAGAGTCAATTTAATTAAAATGGTAACTTTCCTGAAGTTGCTATACCCACTTCAGATGCTACCCATAGTACTCTCTACTGCAGATGAGAAGCTTATTAATAAAGCCTTTCACACTTTCATCTGGCAGGGTAAACGCCCAAGGATTAGTTTAAGAAAATTACAGAAAATGACTTCGGATGGAGGCATTAATTTCCCAGATTTAAAACTCTATAGCCATGCGGGGATTTTGTGATATATACGGGACTGGCTGCATGATAAGGAAGCATACGCTAATACTCCGATTGAGCACACAAACTAGAAATTCCAGCAGACATTGTTTCAAACCCTTTATTAATGTCAACTTGGAAAGTCTGGCACTATACAAGACACAAATTTAATTTAAACAGTCATCATTCACTGTTTCTTCCCTTGGTGGCTAACCCAGATTTTCACTGTGGTAGGGCCTCGTACCCTTTTGTGTCCTGGCTAAGAAAGAGAATTCAACTATGATAGATACACAGAGTAAAAGACCCCACTCAATTGCATGGCTCTTTAATAAATATGGATTCCCACCGACATATGTATTGGGTTTACACCAAGCACAACACTATGTTAGCTCTGTGTTGAGGTTAATGAGCCTGGCTGACCTTTCTAATCCATTGGATGTCCTTTTGTCTACACTCCTTAAATGTAAGAAGGCCATTTCTGCTCACTATAAATATCTACGTGAACCTATGGATCATACAAGGTGTAAATCAGGGTTGTCATCTTGAATGGAAGTTTTTCCTAACTTGACGATGGAAACAATAATGAAAACATTTACCCAATCTCTCTCTACCTTAAGCACATATAGGGAAATGTTTTATAATATCTTCCATAAAGGGTATATAACCCCTCATCAGTGTTTTCTCAGTGGTTTATCGGACACGGATGCCCCCCAAAATGCCATGGGGGGCTTTCCTAATGCTCTGTATGTGGAAATGTCCTTATGTAAAGGAGTTCTGGCGCAGAGTTGTACAATTTTCCTCGTCCGATCTCTTGCTTAATATTCCTTTATTAGCAGAATGGGCAGTTTTGGGGGTAGCAACTACAAATGTGACACTTTATAACGGTTCTAAATACCGCCATGGCGCTGGATTTGTCCCGAAAGCATTCTAATATGCTTTCATGCCATGCTGTTAGTAACAGTGAAAAGCTGCAATTCCAACAGCAACTGCTAGGTGGCGCATACTGATTGAAGATGAGTCAGATCTCAGCGCAGAAGAGGAGATCTGTTTGTGACACTTTTTAACAACTGAAAGCAATGAATTGGCTTGCTTGTTGTTTTTTTTCCTATCTCTCTCTATTCTCTTACAGTATATGTGAGGTGAAACACCATTTACAACAGTACACTAGGCTCAGGCAGTCCATGCTTATGATTCTGTTATATGAAATATCTGAATATCAACCCTGACAATAGCTATACTGCTGAGTATTCCTATCAACCACTTTATGATCCACACCAGAGGGAATTGAAGTTTATTTTACATGTTGTTATCACAACTGGTTTTAAGCAAAGTGGGTCATTACAGATACAGTAATATAATAAATATAGAGAACAGTGATGTGTGTACTGTAAATGAGCTCTCCTCTCAGCCATGCACATACAGTATAACCAGTGCTGTCTTTCTCTATGTCACACTGTCACATACGGAGCTTCTGATGTGTGGATGAATGTGTGATAACAGCCTGACTGTAATACTGTTGATGTGACTGTTCCCTGATCACTGAGCTGTGAGAGGAGTTCAATGTTCAGATTTATTAGGTAAATACTACCTGTGAAAATAGAAATCTTTATTCCTTAGCTTTAGTGTGTACTCGTTCCCTCTTAAATATTCTCATTATTCTTCGCCCAGTCGCCCAGTACACCTATTTCGATATTTATTATTTTTTTGTCTCCCCTCCTACATTGTAAAAGTTTTATATTATTTTTTTTTTATGAAAGAAGCATCTATGGGAGTTTAGAGTCGAGGAATGAGGTGTCTTGGGTTATGTGAAGCTAAGCAGGTGACATTGCTGCTATGTTTAGGTTGAGAGACCTGGCTGATTGTCTAAACATTTTTTTTTTATTTTTTATACACAGTATTGAACTACAAAGTCTGTATTAGTGTGAAAGTGTGTCCTCAGTGGTGTGCTGGCACAGTGTGAAGAAAACACTACATCTGCACATTATTTAAATTGACCCCTATGTACCACAGCACCTTGGGTGACTTCCTACATTTAACTATTTAGTAGTATCAATCCTGTGTCTAATATGTATAAGAAATCAAATGTAGTTGTTACTTTTTTATACAGTATATTATGTCTATGGTCACCCCTGCTGCACATGTCCTAAGCAATCTTTCCTGATTAGTGTCTAAGGGAAAACACAGGGGGATCACTAAGGGAAGTGTATTCATTTCTTTTTTATTCCTTTCACAGAGGTATATGTGTCATTGGGCCTGATCCAGATCTACGACCGCGAGCGACCGCGAGCGCCCGCGAGCATAGCGTATGATCGCCCGGGCGTATAAACTTTCACGCCCATGACACTCCCATTGATTGTACCTACTTACGGCGGCTGAACCCTACCCTAAGTTTTTCCAGCATACGTGCGAATTTTCGTACCGATACGCTGGTCGTACTAGGCTTAGCACGCCCATACTGTACAATTTAAATGGCTATCCCCGCCTCTGTGTAGTAACTCGAGCGTCCAGACTATCGTTGTACAAAACGCACGCCCCTTGGGCGAAAAATACGCTGAAAATACGCTCGCTGTACGCTCATGTCCTTCGGATGACCGGAAGTTGTCATACTGCACATGCGCAGTGAGTTTTTTTGCCCGTTTTTACGCTCACGATCGGCGTATGATCGCTTGCGGGCGTAGGTCTGGATCAGGCCCATTGTCCCCAGTTTTTCCAAATACTTAAGAAATAAAAACTTACTGGTATTTAGGATACATTCCTATAAGAGTTAATGCAATGCATTGTATTCAATTAGACTCACGGGTCAATGGGCCTGATCCAGATTTACGATGCTGTGCTGTGCATACCAACAGGGCTGGCATTACCATTAGGGTGATCTTAGGCGATCGCCTAGGGCACGGGCCCCTGGGGGTGGCAAAAGCAGCTCCCCTCCCCCCCCCCGCCTCCCTTTACATGCCGGATTACCCCCTTACAAACCGAAAAAAAAAACAAGTGAAAAAAATTATGCAGTACACAGAGTGGCAACCGCTCTGTGTATGTTATGATCGGCACCCCCACTGTCTCCTTGGGCCTGATCCAGCGATACGAAAATTCGCACGACGGGCGAATGCGAACGTACGCTCGGGCGTATCAACCTACACGCCCCTAGCACTCCCATAGTAAAGTCCCTGCTTACGGCGGCTATACCCTACACTGGGTACGACCGTCGGCCGTACGAAAATTCGCAGAAAATACGCTGAGAAAATACGCTAAGCACGCCCATACTGTACAATTTAAATGACTAACCCTGCCTCCCAGTAGTAAAACGGGCGCCCAGCCGACCATCGTAAAAAAAATACGCCCAGCGAGCGAAAAATACGCTAACGATACCCCCGCTATTCGCTCATGACGCTCGGGCGACCGGAAGCTGTCATACTGGGCATGCGCATTGCGAATTTTTTGCCGAAAATTCGCATACGCTCGTCGTACGCTCGCTTGCGAGCGTTGCTCTGGATCAGGCCCCTTGTAAGAGACCTGCAAGAAGAAGAGGCGGAGCCAAAGACCAGATTGACGCAGAGGAACGTTGGGGAATTCTGAACTGTTAGTATTTTCTTTATACTCACTTCGGGCCTGATCCAGACCTACGCCGATGCGCTGTGCTTACTAAAGCACAGCGTATCGGCGTTTACTTATCCTGACACTACACCTGTGCGGGCGTATGGCCCCTTCCTTACCTTCCTACCCTCATTTTACTATCTCCCCCCGCCCACCTACACTAACCTGAACGTTGGGACGCTGGAGGACGTCCCCTCCAGCGTCCCTACGGCGCTGCTACGGACGCCCGATCCACGATCGGGCGTTGCCGTAGCGACGCCGGGCAACATCTGCCCGGCGCATGCGCAGATCGGCTGAAAAGCCAACCTTACGCTTACGTCCTAGCGACGGCGGGCGTTATTCTGGATCAGCCCCTTCATTACGTTAACTTTTAGTATTACCCTGGGCATCTAATGTGTTTGTAACTTTTATGTGGGTATCTACAGGGTTTTATATAGCAGCAGCAGATTACATAGCAGTTATACAAACCCTCCAACATGACCTATTCCATTAGGTACAATTTAATCCGCTGCTGAGCTTCCAACTGTCACTCACCTGGTTTAAATTAATTAACTGATATTTAAAAAACTATTTGTCTCTCCAACAAAGGTGGTTACCATAGTAACTGACAGTCGGAAACTGAGGAGTAGGGTATTTTGTACCTGATGGGGTCATGTTGGAGGGTATGATTATATTGGGGTCTTTACCACAGAATGTTTCCACCAAAGGGAAAAATTTTCTCTAGTTTCTTTTGTACATACATTTAAGCTCCACCCATCACACTGATTGTACAGTGTCATACAATGTGGACAGTCACTCCCATCAGCATCTCTGTTCTCACCAAGCCTCCCCTATAGATCTCATATAACTCAGATCACTCCTATAAACCCAGAGAGATTGAATCAGCAGCCAGCACTCCCAGACACCTACCCACCTGACACCTATTTCATTACTCCCATGCTGACTTTAGTACCAGGCTTATCCTTACAATCTCATCCCATTACTATGCCCAAGTGGTCACATGAAGCCATCACCTTCCAAGAAAAGTCCCAGTTAAGTCTAGTTTGGTGCCCACTCCTGACCAGGCCCTATAAAACCCCACTGTGCAGTATCCCCCCTCTACTATCTCCCCCTCACTATATGAGTTTGATTCTGGGGGCCGTGACCTGCTGTTGGGGCACAGCTCCAGTCCATCCCCACCATTGGGTGCTCTGGCGAATACCACCCAATAGTTAGACTCTGTGACCTGGTAACCGTTCTCGTAACATCACTCTTGGTAACTGTTGTCCTCCCAGGTGTTATCTACCCGAGGGCCTTGTTGTTTGTTGTATCACCCCTGTGGTACTCTATATTAGCCTGTACAACTCTGGTTATCTCCCTTCTATTCTCTGTCTGCTCTGTGTCAGAGTGAAGGGTTCCAGCCTGTGTTTCTGTGTACAAGGGTTCCAGTCTGGGCACTGTATATCAGTGTTCTTGTGTGCAAGGATACCAGTCTATGAAGGTTCAAGCCAGTACTTCTGTGTGTTTGGGTGCCTGCATAGGTATCTACGCTTCAGATTTCCCTTGGAGGCTATCACTGGGGTCTGTGACCTATCAGGTGCCAGCAACCAAGCTTATCCTCACCATCAGAGGCTCTAGTAAATACCTGGCCCTGGTTTAGACTCCGCTATACCTCGGCCTATCCTTTATGTCAAACCCTTCACTGGCTTTCTGTCCACTTCAGACCTCTCTTTAAACTCCTTACCCTCACCTTTAAGCCATCTCCTTGTCCACTGCTCCCTACCTCTCATCCCTCATTATTTATTTATTATTTATTAACAGTTTTTTTTTATAGCGCCCATAGATTACGTAGCGCTTTACAATTTAACAATCAATATAAACAACACTGGGTAATAACAGGCAGATTGGGTGGGTAGGAGGGCCCTGGTCACAAGCTTACACTCTATAGGACAGTGGGTTTGATTCATAAGTGCTATATATCACACAATGGACCAGCGAGGGTGTATGGCAAAAGTGCTCTCAGTGCTCTGTATGATCCAGCCACACAGCAGTGTTAGTAACAAAGATGAGGGAATTGTAGAATAGAAAGAGAGAGAGTGTGCAATATGTGTTAATAATGTGTAAAAAGGCAGAAGTGGTTGTTAATATGATACTTAATGCTTAGGAAGGTTGTGGAATTTGATAAGCTAGTCTGAAGAGATGAGTTTTAAGGGAACGCTTGAAAGTTTGTGGTAGTGGATAGTCTTAACGGGTGAGGAAAGTTATTCCAGAGAGTGGGTGCAGCCCAGGAGAAATCCTGTAACCGCGAATCAGAGTAGTTATGAAGTGCAGAAGTGAGTTGTAAATCTTGTGATGATCTGAGAGAACAAGCTGGCATATATCTTGAGACAAGTGAGGAAATGTATGCAGGTGCAGTATTGCTTATGGCTTTATAGGTTAGCAAGAGGATTTCAAAATCAAGTGTAACACCTAGGCAGCGAGTTTGGTGAGTAGGGAATATTTCAGTGTTGTCAACAGAAATAGAGAGACCAGGGGGGGTAGCTCTTGTTGGCAGGAGAAAATATTAATAACTCTGTTTTTGAAAGATTAAGTATAAGATGGCGAGAGGACATCCAGGCTGAAATGGCGGAAAGACATTCGGTTACGCGAGCCAGGATGGTTGGTGATAGTTCAGGGGTGGATAGATAGATTTGTGTATCATCTGCTTAGAGATGATATTGGAAATCAAATGACTTTATTAGTTGTCCAAGGGAAGAAGTATAGATAGAGAAGAGCAAGGGACCCAGGACTGAGCAGAAGGGCAGAAGAGGTAGATCCAGAAAAGCGGACACTGAAAGAGCGATTGGAGAGGCAGGATGTGAAGCAGGAAATGCTATGTCCTGAATACCTATTGATTGTAACATTTGTATGAGAAGAGAGTGGTCAACAGTGTCAAAAGCAGCAGAAAGATCCAGGAGAATTAGAAGAGAGTAGTGACCTTTGGATTTAGCAGTACTCAAATCATAGACCACTTTGGTCAGTGCAATTTCAGTGGAGTGTTGAGAACGAAAGCCTGACTGATGAGGATCTAGTAGATTTTGTAAGGAAAGGAAGGTAGTTATGTGAGTATAGACAAGTCTTTCAAGCAGCTTTAAGGGGCATGGGAGCTGGGAAATGGGCTGATAATTTGAGGGAGAATTTGTGTCAGTTTTGTTTTTTCACAATTGGAGTAATCAATGCTTGAATAAAGAGGGTAAGATACCAGTCTTTAGAGACTACTGGTCTACTGGCTTGTGAGGGTGCAGGATTAAGAGGACAGGTAGTAGAGTAGGAAGAGGAGAATAGGGCAGATACATCCTCTTCATTTGTGAGATGGAAATAGCACATAGTGCCAGAGGGTGGAGTAAGGATGTTGGACAGTATGTTAGTAGATGAGGAGTTGAAGGATAATTCTTATGTTATCGATCTTGACCTTAAAGCACATTGCAAGATCTTGGGCATTGATGGAGTTTGGTGGATTATGCACAGGAGGGTTCAGTAGGGAATTAAATGTACGAAAGAGGCACTTGGGGTTAGAAACCTGAGTAGAAATGAGAGCTTGAAAGAAAGATTGTTTGGCATTATCCAGGGCATTTCTGTAAGTGTGATAGGTGTTTGTAAAAATCAGAAAGTCATCGGGCAGATGAGATTTGTGTCAATGACGTTCTGCTTTGCGGGAGAGTTTTTTAAGTTTACGTGTGTCATTGGTGTGCCACGGCTGACATTTGAGTCGCCGTGGTACATGAGGTGTAGCTGGAGCAACTTGGTCAAGGATATCTACTAGCGTTTGGTTTAGGTGAGAAACTGCTAAATAAGGAGTATGGAAATTAGGGGCAGGAGATAGAAGTTGTTGCACAGATTGAGAAAGTTGGTTAAAATTAATGGCATTAAGATTTCTTTGGGTGTGAGTAGGTGTTTCAGAATTATAGAGTATAGAATTAGACTTGGTGTGGAAGAGTTTGCAGGTGATAAGGTGATGATCTGAAAGAGGGTGAGGAGAGTTATTGAGATCAGTGATGGAGCATAGCTTAGAGAATACAAGATCAATGCAATTACGTTATGTGTAGAAGAATCAATCCACTGGGAGAGGCCAAGAGATGAGGTAAGAGAGAAAAGCTTAGAGGCATGCACACCCCTTCCCGCCCTTTCTGTTCTGCTAACCACTGCTGTTTGACCTCCCTACTGATCACCACATCTCACACCCTTGTCCAGGACTTCTGTCTCTGCACTGGAATGACCTCCCTTCTTCAGTCAGACTCTCCCCCACATTGCAGGTCTTCAAGTGCTCACGCAAAATGCACCTGTCCAGGCTAGTCTACCCCTCCCCCACTTAACATCCTCACTGCATCCTACATCTATCCTTTCTTTTCCTTCCTTCCGACTCTCCTCTGCTCACACCAGCAGTCCATTTTCTTCCCCCTCCTTATGTCTTCTGTAAGTTCATTCCTCCTACTTAGTGTGTTAGCTCATGTGAGCAGGGTCTTCAATCCTAGTGTTGTACCCTCCTCCACCACTCCCCTCTTACTTTGTATCCTCTTGTCCCCCTCTGCAACTCTTTTACCCCTTCCCCACCTGGTGGCTTCCTCTCAATCTCTCACTGCCCCCTATCTCCTAAAATGCCAACTTGACACCTTGCTTTTTGCCTTGCTTCACTTTATTGTATTTTTGTGATATTTTTATACTTATATTCTATTTTATTACGTACCGTACTGTGGATATTAATATTTTTTTGAATGACATGT
>WWET01004812.1:77519-96539 GCA_011038615.1 Limnodynastes dumerilii | reverse complement strand
ATAGACAACAAAGGGTTGTAGTAAATGGAATCTCTTCTGGGGCTGGTAAGGTAACCAGTGGAGTACCCCAGGGTTCTGTTCTTGGATCAGTGCTATTTAATATCTTTATAGGTGATATTGCCTGTGGTATTGAGGGGAAAATATGCCTTTTTGCAGATGACACCAAGATATGTAACTGGGTAGACACGCCAGGTGAGTTACAGAAAATAAGGGGTAGTCTAGGTAGACTGGAGGAATGGTCAAGAGTGTGGCAGCTGCAGTTTAATGGCAAAAAATGCAAAATCATGCACTTAGGACATAAAAACCCAAAGGCTCAATATTTCCTTAATGGCATTACATTAGAATCTACCGAGGAGGGATCTAGTCTAGGAGTCATTATTTTCAGTGACTTAAAGGTAGTCAATCAATGTAACAAAGCAATGAGAAAGGCAAGTCAGATGCTTGGTTGCATAGGGAGAGGAATTAGTAGCAGAAGAAGTAGTGAATGCACTTGGGGCACAGAAACCCAAAGGCTCAATATTTCCTTAATGGCATTACATTAGAATCTACCGAGGAGGAAAGGGATCTAGGAGTCATTATTTCTAGTGACTTAAAGGTAGCCAATCAATGTAACAAAGCAATGAGACAGGCAAGTCAGATGCTTGGTTGCATAGGGAGCGGAATTAGTAGCAGAAAGAGAGAAGTAGTGATGCCCCTTTATAAATCATTGGTACGCCCTCACCTAGAATACTGTGTTCAGTTCTGGACGCCATATCTCCAGAAAGATATAAATACATTAGAGACTGTGCATAGAAGAGCAACTAAAATGGTCCATGGCCTTTGTAACAAATCATACCAAAGAAAGGCTAGAGAACTAAACATGTATAGCTTGGAGCAGAGAAGGGAGAGGGGGGACATGATAGCAGCTTTCAAATACATCAAGGGTTGTGACCAGCTAGAGGAGGGTACCATTTTTCAAAAGAAAAGGTGTAATAGAACAAAAGGGCATGAATATAAACTGGAGAATGGTAGATTCAAAGGAAATGTTCGGAAAAATTACTTCACTGAAAGGGTGATAGATAAGTGGAATAGCCTCCCATCTGAGGTGGTTGAGGCCAATACAGTAGAACAATTTAAACACGCTTGAGATAAATAAAAGGGTAAACTAAATTGATGGTAAATAGGGTCTAGGATCAGTATAGTTTTGAATAAACAAATGGGCAGACTAGATGGGCCACGTGGCTCTTATCTGCCTTCACTTTCTATGTTTCTATGTTTCTTTATCCTTAATAACAAACCAAGGGTAAATAATGACACGTTAGTACAGGTACCATCTACATGTTTACAGGATGGTACCCAACCTCAGAAAACCATTATACAATTTACCATTAACCCCCTTCCCCCCCGAAAGGAATGTCACACAAGGAGACAAAGGGAATAGTATGACACTTTTTTGGGAGGAATGGGCACTGGCCTTGGCTTGTTATAGAAACTATGAGCAATAAGTTAAGTAACGCTGGGATGGACATGCATAAGTTGATTACTATGCAGGCTAATGGGATGTCAACCATATTTACGCCATTACAGGGAAGTGTAAATTGGAAACAGGAGTTTTGCATATGTTCAATAGCTCCTTATTTAACACATTAGATTTGACTCGCTCAAAATGTATCAATATTATTTAATTGAACTGAATGTACTATGAGACAGATGCATCAGCAGACACAGAAAGAAATTAACAAACTCAGATGGTGACAGGCACTGAATTAATCTATAGGAGCATATTTAACATATCTGCCTCTTTATGGATGAAGGTCCCATTTAAGAAATTGATTTGTACAGATTTTTGGTGTGTTAGGGAATTGAGTACTTATAAGGTGACTCCACAGGTAATTTGTATGATAACATGTAATAAAGAGACTACAGACATGTATCACTTGACGAACACCTTTTCAGTATGTTTATTCAATGTCACACATCTGAAATGGGGAAATGACATATTTGCATTTTTCATTTGAACACAAAGGAAAATTTGAATGTCATATACCACAGACCCTAACACCCAGTAATATGATGGTCAGCTGACAAAAAATTATTAATGTCATTAATAATACAAGAATGCTGGCCATGCATATATGGGAAGTGATTTATTCCACCAATCAAGCCCGGATGCAAACTATAATAGAAGCTGGAAAGATGGTACACATAGCTACTTAATTGAAGGATAACTTACATCATCACTGGTGGGATGTGTTTACTAGAAAGTCAAGTAAGCTAATCAATTATTTCAATACATAGTGCACCCCGTTCTAGTAATTATAACCATTCATATATTACTGATTGTCTGTAATTGCTATCTTTCTTGCAGCTTTAGGAAAATGGTTAATCAAGGTTTAACTCAAGTTCAAACATTGTTTATGGCAAGGACAGATTACAATAAATGTAATAAATGCAAAAGACAAAATCCATTTACTCCAGATAAGAAGTGTGCATATTGTAGTTCTATATTGCATAAAGACACCTCCAATCTCCTCTCGTAGGGATAGTATAATGGTAATGGGTCTTCTAGTAGTGAATGATGCATGCATGCACTCTTATGTTACTAGAAGAGGGACATAACAGTGAAGTAGCTACAGATACAAGATCCATTCCATATGTAAGGTAGGGATATTTTTAATTTAATAAAAAGAAGGAATTGTGATTTTATATATAATTCTAGTGATTGATTATTTAAAGTAAAATATTCAAGTAGAGAATATATGTATTATATTCCTCAATACTTAATGACAGATTTCTGAACACAAAGAGTTGGTTGTGCGTCCAGAAGAGCCTTGGAATTATTCTCGGAACGAAGAGAAACATCAACAAGATAAGACACTAGACAACGCTTTATGTGTCACCAGTCATGTATACCAGAAGTATTTTGAAAACATATTATATTTCTTGTACAAAGACAACTTATGTATGCGTTATAATACAATATAAATAAGATCCAAAAACCAAATTATGGTGGTGTCCACTCCTCTATAATTGTCATCAAAATCTAAATGATATAGTTTATTTCTGTAACCCCCCTTCCAGCATTTATACTTAGTTTACTTCATGCACTATGACTTGAATACATATTATGTAACCAATCATTATATACAAAATAACATTTATTTTTCCTATAACCTTTCTTCTCCTTTTAAACATAATTATATTTAGCAGATCTGTTGCCGAAATCTGTAAATAAAAAAGGAAAGGCTAATTAACTACTGGCAAAATTCTTATTTAAGCCACAGCAATCTTACCAGGTTAGAAAAAATAATTACTCGGTTCTATCATATGATTCACTGCTACACAACTCTGCTGTGGCTTTCTCTCTACGCTTGCAAACAATTAGTCCAAATGCTGGTGAAAATGAAAAAGATTTCAAAGCAAAAAACAAAAAAATTGCTCTAAATGTTTCATTTTTTCCATGATGTCTATGGGGTTTTGAATATTTTTATGTCTGAGTTGTCCTATCTGGTATCTGTATATTAAAGGGATTTTTAATATAAAGGTAGGTCTAATGAGCATAGTAAAATCTGCATGTGACTTGACGCCCTTATGGTAGTCCTGACCAAATCGCTCATAAAAAAATATTGTTGGGTCATTCACAAAGGGCCTGATCCAGAGCTACGAAATTTTCGCACGACGGGCGAATGCGAACGTTCGCTCGGGCGTATCAACATACACGCCCCTAACACTCCCATAGTAAAGTCCCTGCTTACGGCGGCTATACCCTACACTGGGTACGACCGTCGGCCGTACGAATTTTCGCACAAAATACGCTGAGCGTACGGGCTTAGCACGCCCATACTGTACAATTTAAATGGCTATCCCCGCCTCCCTGTTGTAAAACGAGCGCCCAGCCGACCGTCGTACTGAACGCACGCCCCTCGAGCGAAAAATTCGCACACCATACGAACGCTATACGCGCATGTCGTCCAGCCGACAGGAAGCTGTCATACTGGGCATGCGCAGTGCGAATTTTCGTACGAAAATACGCAAAAAACGGGCGTACGCTCGCTCGTCGGACAGCAATTTTGTAGCTCTGGATCAGGCCCAAACTCCTTAAATTTTTCCTTCTGGATGCAAATACATAATTCTTGTGTATTTAATAAAGTAAGCTAAAAGCAGGCTTATGGTTGTCCAGTTGCATTTCTCGGTTAGAACTTCTCATTTCCAAAATAGGGACATCCAAAAGATCCTTTTCGGATGTCCCTATTTCGAATACTTACCAGTTTATCATTTTATCTTTTTTTTTCAGAATGGGTGAGTAAGCATACTTCATCCATTCTCATTCAGAAATACAGCCACCGCCAATATCCCTCCACTGCCGCTATCGCCAGACCGAGGGAAAGGTGAGTAACCTCTCTGTGTGGGGTAGGGAGGGTTAGGATCAGGCTGCAGGGGAGGGAGGGATAGGGTCAAGCTGTGGGAGATGGAGGGTTAGGGTCAGGCTGCCAGGAAGGGAGGGTTAGGGTTAGAATTAGGGAAAGGATTGGGGGGACTTTTTTTACCTACTTTTCGGAGCACCGAAAGCTCGGTGCTCCGTGGATCGATTGCTATGCCTCATTGTGGCATATGCAATCGAAATCCCAGCCAGTTCCAAACTCGCTGCGAGGAAACGGCCCTTACATCAATAGCACAAATGTAACAATTCTACATTAAAATCTAATTAAAACATATCAAATATTACTATGTGCATTAGCTAATTGATGCATGTTTTTGTTTGACAATAATTTTGCAGCACTGCCATACATTGTAGGAAATTACATGCATGGCGATTTTTAACCTGCTCAGGAAAGTTGAATAGGGATTCAGAAATCATTAAACTTTTGTTTACTTACCAATTAGCAGCTACCAGATTTCTGTAGAGATCAGACAATGGAGCTGACATGACCCATTCAATGTCCTACAAAGAGAGTGTATGACTCATCTTGTAAATTTATTGGATGATGTCATCTCCATTGTCTGATCACTGCAGGAAGCCAGCAGCTGCTATACGGTATATAAAGTTTTATTGATTTACTAATGGATAGCTTCCCCACCATGTTACAAATCAGCATCAAAGCTGAAAAAGCTTTATCTGATCCCAGCTTCTGTTTCTTAATTGCATTTAAATTTCATAGTTCATATACCAGCATGCATTTATTTATGTTACAAACATGCCACAATTACTACCATTTGCATAAAACTATCAAGTAATAATGGTCAACATCACACCAATGCATCATCACTTTCTACTAAAGCTGGACACACACTAGAGCAATTATCGTGCCTAGTAGGGGGTGGCTGATAAAATGGACTGAATTTTGAGTGATTATTCATGTTGAGTAGGGAGGGGCAGCAGAGATTGACCTAAGTCCCTTGCAACTGCTTAGCTGCACAGACCAACTGTCAATAATTGCAGGATGTCCGTGCAGCTTTCTAATTCACTCACTGACTGAGAAACACTGGGCAATGTGTGGCACCTCTACCTTCTAGCCGATGTTTCCTTGGCTGTCTGACTGTATAGTTATCAGCAAATATAGTGGACAGATATTCATGGAAGTCCTATATCACTTGCAGAATGCTGAGCATTCATTACTGTGGAGGACCTTACAGCTGACTTGGCTGGCAGGCTAATAATTATGGAGTCAGATAGATGGGAAAACTCCGGCCAGGAGATGGAGGTACAGGGTCCGATAATTGAACTTGCTCACCCACTACAAAATAGCATCCCCTCCAGATGATAATCATTACCGATTCCTGAATGATCACATTATTAGCCCATAGCCTTTCTGGGATGATAATCTGAGGTTTCACAAATCCATTCGCACTACACATTAGAGCCATTTTTGGTCCGATCCACAATAATTGTATGATCAGGCGAAATATTGCTCTAGTGTGTGGCTAGCTTAAATCTATTCTTGTTTCCACTGACTCTAAGGATGAAAGTCAGATAATCTTTTCTGACCATCATCTTTAACAGAGTTGATGTAAAGTATACATCAACCTTGTTTCTCCATCTCTATGGCAACATGCAATGAAACACCAACAACTGTGCTCTCAATGTATATTTAATGCTTTAAGTCAATGTATTCATTCAGAATGAAGCATGCAGTCATTAGTTAGAAGCCTTTTAAATAGTGATTGACATTTTCCTGAATACAGATATTCTTCGAGATCACAAACTGTTTTAGACTTAGTATCACCTGAGCTTCAGAAATCTAAATGAGTGTTTTCTATTTTAAAAACTAAAAGCCTAATATAGGAGAGTGATATACCTTTCTACATTATCAAGTGGTCTGGGACTACAGAAACTAAGCACATGTTAATTGTATGACACAGGTGCAGAAGAAAATCAATGGCAATGAATCTGGTGCAAAATGTCGACAGTCAAAATGCTGACAGTTGAGTATTATGGCCCAGATCCAGAACTACGCTTCTGTGCGAATTTACGCCTGGCGGAAACGTAAAATCGCGATTTTGTATGTACTGTGCATGCGCACGACAGATGATACGCTACGTAACGTAGCTCTGAGCGTATGGGCCATTCACGTATTAGTTGCGTAAATTCGTACGTGTGGTCGTGCCAATTTTACGTGTGCCAAAAGTACGTCTAAACTACGCAATGTAGGCGGGGGTTTTCATTTAAAGTGTACAGGATGGGCGTGCTTAGCTGCGTAAGTCTGTGTTGCCCATCCGTACGTGTGCGGACGACAGCGGCTACGCGGCCTAACGTTAAGGTAGGGTTTGGAAAGCGGAAATCAAGGGGTGTGCCTAGGGGAGCATATAGAAGGTACGCACGCGTAAATACGCTACGCTAGTAAACGGATTGCAAGCGGAGTTCTGGATCTACCCCAATGTTAGTTTTTGTTTGTAATGTCTGTATAGTTAATGTAATGCAGGCAGCGTATAACAAAAAATTCAGAAATGTAATAATATAGAGGTAACAAAAACATAATACTCAATTATCGACATTTTGACCTGTCAATAATTTAACCTGTTGACATTTTGACTGTCGACATAACAACCGGATACCTCTTAGACTGTAGAGTGTCGAACACAGTCTTAAACTGCCAGCCTGCTTTGATTGTATGGCTTTCTCCAAGAAAAGTAAAGCTTTTAAGATCCATTTTCAACACAGATCTATTGCCAGATGATTGAATCTCTCAGACAAGTCTCCAGCTATCCTATTAACTTTATCCTGATCCTGTGATTGCTATGCTTTCTTCCTGCATGAGGTCTGTCTCTTTCCACTTCTCCTGCCTTAGCTGTATTTAATTTCACTTGATACTATGCAGCACTGCTCTCCATCCCTTTATCTATTCATTTCTTTCCATAGACCTGCAGAACATTAGAAATCAGTAGTATTAATCAGTATTAAGTGCCTTACATGGCTTCACTGGGTGCTTTCCGTTGTGCATCCTACTAAAGGTGTCTGTGCTTTAATGTATTGTAGGTAATTAGTTTGTCAGTGGTGGCCATTAAAGTTCAATGAGTCCGCAGTGCAAACAGTATTGGCAGGACAAAGTCTGATTCTGAGTATAATAATGACGGTGGCTTGGCAGAGCAGAAGAGGCATAAAATCTTGATTACATATAAAATACAGATGTTGCTAATGGTGCTGGGTGTAATGGTAGAGTGTCAGATGTTGTGAATTTTTTTTTTGCTCCTTAAATGTTATTCCATTAGGGATTCATAACCAAAAGATTCCTTAGTATCTGCAGCTTTATTGGCCAGTGCTGTTAATAATGGTCTGCTGTGATAGGCCATGCAATTTCTATGTCTATGTAGGCACAGGGACAACTTTCTGCAGTGTGATTCTTACATGACACCTGCAGCACAAGGGAGAGACACAAAGTAAAAAAGTTTAAATTAAAGTTAACAGAGGAGGGAGAAAGCTTTATTATGGGGCAGACAGAGCCAGGAGGCTATAGGTTCCTCACATTTAAGGATAAATAACAGGTTTTGTCATGGGGTATTTAGAGAATATGGCGAATAATAAAACCCTTTATTCCTCCCCATTTTTTCTTTATTATCCCTATTATAGGGATTTTTATGCCTATTAATAAAAAGTTTTATTTCTTGTTAATTACGCTTGCTACTTTTTTCAACAGTGTTATATGGACAATCATATTTGTGTGTTATATATAACACATGCACACATGATTATCTGGATAAAATTGTTTGTCACTGTTATATTTTAAATAAGGCAATATGGAGAGATTACATAAATACATAAGTATATTTTATTTAAATATATTTATGTATATTTATGACAGAGCAAAATGTTGGAGAAGTGACCACAACACTTTATGAACTGGTCACCCCATGACTGTAAAACTTCTGAATGACAAGCTCCAACCATCTAGATGCTGGCACTGATACTGTGCTGCTGGGAGTTTCTCAGTGGACTGCCAAGGAAAAGTGCCTGCGGGGTTACCTCCTGGATAATGTGCTGCAATCACTTTTCAACTTCATTTCATGTGCCAGGTCCAAATATCTGTTTGTCTGGGTTACCTGGTGCCCAGACATTTGTCAACCAGAGGTATAAATTATCTTCAATAATAGGGCTATATATTTTTTCCCATGAAAGGTCTTATATCATAGAATACTCCAGCATAACAGAGCTCCAGTTGGATAATAATTTGGAATGGAAAATAATTTGTGCACAATAAACAAAAATGAAAGACATTTATAATGGTGCACATATAGAGATTATATACCCTATTACAAAGCCCTATCTACCCTCTTAATTGTGCTTAAAGTATCCCTGATAATAAGGTTTTATATGCCCCATAATATGGTCCTTATGCCTTATTAATTGTTTTTTAACAGGCCTTTATATTCCTCCAATTGTAGGGCTCTACACTATAGAGAACTATTATAGGGAGATAATACAAGCACAATTATAGTATATACAGACATTATAGCCCATAGTAAATCCTCCTTAATTGTAATCAAAATATCCCCATAATAGACATCTATATCTCACCCTGATAGTTTTCTATATGGTATAGATTCATATTATGGGGGATCATTTGCACTAAAATAAGAATAGGGCTTATTTGACTGTATTACTGATAAAAAAAAGCTCTTTATTCCTCCCTGAATGTGCCTAATTTTTCACCATATCTGGCCCCTACACAGGAACCTGTGAAGGTTCAAAGAGGCCCTGGCAATCCACCACAACACATGGTCCCATCCATCATAGTCAGACTGCTGCTGATCATGGTTAGAAGGCATCTATTAACTATTAGGATGCTCTTCCAACCATTCTGCTGTTGGCCGGTGCACTGTTGATTGTCAAACTGTATGAAGTAGTAGCATCAGAAAGCATCCTCAGACCAGTGCCCTTTCACCATTAGGGGTAAATTTACTAAAGTCGAGTTTCAGCGGCAAGCTGAACTCCTATATAAATAGAGCCCTTAGTGTTACTATTTAAAAGTAGTAAAGTGTTACTACTTTCCTTGGCAACCCCGACTTATATGACTATAGTGAAAAAGCCTTTTGATGAACAAAAAAGGGCAGATAATAAATGTTTGTTAGGCAAATTCTAATTCGCAAATCAGCATGCAGCATACATGTGAACGGCACGTGTGTTCCAAAGGTAAAAGCAACAAGTACGGCATGTAGTGTGTAGACACAACCCAGCTTAGCTCAGCTACATGACCATACATGTGCATGTAACAAGGTTCTCCTCAACTATGCATCTTTTGCCAAGACTTGTTATGATGACAAAAAGTGAGACTGAACTCCGCCCCCACGGTGCCCTGGAACTGGGAAGAGTTCCCAGAGAGGAAGGGAGAGCTGCGGTGTCTGATAGCAGCAGAAAGGAGAGGAAGTTTGCTGATGAGTGGCAGAGGAGCTGCTGAGAAGTTAGCAGGGAGAGATAATCTGTGTGTTGCACACTTAAGAGAACTGACCAGGGTTGCTGACTTTTAATAGCTTAGCCAGGGCCGTAACTAGGGGTGTGCGATAGGGGCCCCTGGCGCTAAAATTTCTAGTTATGGCTCTGAGCTTAGCCATAAATGCAAGCGGGGAGCGGGGCTTAATGACACGATTTATGCAAATGTTCGGGAGAGTCAGCAACCCCGGAGTAAGTTACTAGAAATCAGACATGAGCAACCTTCAGTGTTGTAACACTAGAAGTCCCAGGATGCTCCAACCACTGATACCTGGAGAGCCACAGGTTGCCTGTATCTGATATATATGTTATTTATATATTCAGTCTTAAAACATTGATTGTACAGAATTTCTCTTATAATGTGTTAACAAATTATTTACTTAAGTATTTTGCGATTGCAGTACATTTGTTTTGCAGGCTTCACCTTGCCTTGAAGTAGTATTCAATTAAATATGATATTTATTTGAAAATAGAATATCAGAAACATCATCAGATCGTTTATAACCACAGTACAAATATTACATGATTCTTTAATTGAAATGTTGTGACCCATTCATGTTAAATGAAATACATAACCATTGCAGGCAAATGGAATTGATTCATTATTTATAGCATGGCTATACTGCCTACATATAGACAGTAACTCAATACGCCTGTCACCAATTCTATTTTCAGCACAGCAATGGTAATTTGCAGCTCTCTTTTTTTGTAAACATGAGGTGACCACTTAAGCTTTTATGAGAGCTGCTGAATGCATTCTAGTGATATATGTACAATCTTAGATTTTTTTATAAGCCATTCCCTTATCCTTCCCATTTTTAAGGATTTTATTATTTGGTGCCAAAAATATATACAGCGTAAGTTGTGAGCAAGTTTAGTCATTTAACAGCAAATATGAAAATGCTTTATAGACCTATATAACATGTAGGGATCTTCATAAGTCTCCACCTTTCTGCGGACATTGTCAGTGGTAAAGTGAGTATTGTCGGACTGTAATCCAGTCACGGTGCATTCTGCCATGCTGAGCATTTACTTGCCTCAGCACAGAACACTTGTTAGATAGCACACGCTGATGAAAAGGGAAATGCAATTAGTATTTTTTTTTCATGCCTATGGAATATTCATGTGATATAACCAGCAAGCCTGGCATAACTCTACACGATGTGACACGTAGGTTGACATGAATAATACTTGCCATTGAAAAACAACTCCCTAAATCAGCCAAGGTCCTGCTACATTAAATCAGGCACAGCTAGAACTATTTTACAGGTTTGCATTTGTTCTTTTTTAACTAATCCCCCAAGCGAATTAATTACTGACCTCATGTGGCTTTGATAGGCAACCGACTCAGCTGCCAAAGTGCAATCTGCATCACTTTCATTAAATTGCTACCAAGGTTGGAATTATAGACAATTAATCTCCTGTAACATTTCACTGAACTTCATTTATACCACCTGTGCTGTAATGGGCCAAAGATGAAACATAAGCATTAACTCTGCAGCATCCAAGGTAAGAAATGAAGGTGAAAGTAAAGGTAAAAGCTTCCTGAAAGCTCATAATGTGAGCCAAGGTTATAATGAATAAGGAGCAAATATTCAAGAAGCACAGTCTTGGCTGCAGATGTGCAGAGCTTTGAGAAACGCTCACCAGGAAGCTGATGCAGAGTTTGGCTGCAATTTGTGAGCAAATAAGCTGCACAGAAGGACTGCTGGAATCCATATTTGAGTTGTGACTGAGCTTTTGCTTTGTTCAGACACACAAAATGCTCTGTGTGGCCAAATAATCCATCAAATGTCATCATTTACAACAGCCCTAGATTATATTGGAACATCAAACCCTGTTCATATATTCACAAGCAGACACAACAGATCTGGATTTGCAAACATTTCTAAAATTGCACATTAAAAATGTTCTATATACAAAAACCTGATTCAGCTCCTCTGTATTGAAATAACCTTGTTTTCTTTTTGTCAAATTTATGTCATGGTTACTGACTTTTGATTTCTTCCCTCTGAAAGAAATTGCAGCATAAAATAGCATAATCAAGACTGTTAAAGCTTCAATGCATGCTGTTACTAGGAATGTGCGGCCTTGCTGATACAAATTGCTTACTAACGCTGCAAGGAACAGGACTGCTGATAGGATCGCCTACAAGGACGCAGAGTCTAACCAGAGCCTGGTGTTCACTGGAGCCCCTAATGGTGGGGACAGACTGGGCTACAGAACTCTGGCAGGTCACAGCTCCTGGTGTACAGATCCCAATGTGTGCAGGTAAGACAGATAACACAGAACAAGAAAGATACCGTGAGAACACTCACAGAAACAAGCTAGGCACACGGCAGTACAAGCAAACAAGAGGTAAGAAATAAGCAAGGAATGGTTAACGGATGGAACAGGCAGGAAAGAGAAGGAACAAAGGCACTCGGGAATCAAAAGCACAGAATAAAGGCAAGACACAGAAGAACAAGGAAACTGGTGTAGCAAAGCTATAACCAACAATGTTCAGTAGGTCAGCTGGTCATTTATAGAGACCGCTGGCCAATCAACAACCAATGGTCTGAGCAGGAAATATACCTTCCCCTGGCATCCTGATTGCTAGGCAACGTCAGGACACCAGTCTGAAAGGCAAAGGGGGCGTGGAGCTGATCTCCGCAATACACGTGGTCTCAGCACAGTGTGTCAGAGCAGAGAATCCTGTTTTTTGGGAAACATCAGCATGCCGGCATCCGGGTGCAGTCAGAGACGTTGCTGTGTGTGGCCTGTCACATTCCCATGACAGCACGTAATAACTGCGGAAGATTTGCAGGTTCTTCTGGGACACCTGGAGAAATACTCGAATTTCGAGTCTCCCAGATATTTCAGGAGAGTCGGCAACCATGACTTACATGTATGGCAATATAAGCAGTTTTGTTCATAATTTGGCAAGTCTGTGTTGTAATTTGTGCACCAAGGATAAATAACAGGTGTTGTCATGGGGTATTTAGAGAATATGGCGAATAATAAAACCCTTTATTCCTCCCCATTTTTTCTTTATTATCCCTATTATAGGGATTTTTATGCCTATTAATAAAAAGTTTTATTTCTTGTTAATTACGCTTGCTACTTTTTTCAACAGTGTTATATGGACAATCATATTTGTGTGTTATATATAACACATGCACACATGATTATCTGGATAAAATTGTTTGTCACTGTTATATTTTAAATAAGGCAATATGGAGAGATTACATAAATACATAAGTATATTTTATTTAAATATATTTATGTATATTTATGACAGAGCAAAATGTTGGAGAAGTGACCACAACACTTTATGAACTGGTCACCCCATGACTGTAAAACTTCTGAATGACAAGCTCCAACCATCTAGATGCTGGCACTGATACTGTGCTGCTGGGAGTTTCTCAGTGGACTGCCAAGGAAAAGTGCCTGCGGGGTTACCTCCTGGATAATGTGCTGCAATCACTTTTCAACTTCATTTCATGTGCCAGGTCCAAATATCTGTTTGTCTGGGTTACCTGGTGCCCAGACATTTGTCAACCAGAGGTATAAATTATCTTCAATAATAGGGCTATATATTTTTTCCCATGAAAGGTCTTATATCATAGAATACTCCAGCATAACAGAGCTCCAGTTGGATAATAATTTGGAATGGAAAATAATTTGTGCACAATAAACAAAAATGAAAGACATTTATAATGGTGCACATATAGAGATTATATACCCTATTACAAAGCCCTATCTACCCTCTTAATTGTGCTTAAAGTATCCCTGATAATAAAGTTTTATATGCCCCATAATATGGTCCTTATGCCTTATTAATTGTTTTTTAACAGGCCTTTATATTCCTCCAATTGTAGGGCTCTACACTATAGAGAACTATTATAGGGAGATAATACAAGCACAATTATAGTATATACAGACATTATAGCCCATAGTAAATCCTCCTTAATTGTAATCAAAATATCCCCATAATAGACATCTATATCTCACCCTGATAGTTTTCTATATGGTATAGATTCATATTATGGGGGATCATTTTTCACTAAAATAAGAATAGGGCTTATTTGACTGTATTACTGATAAAAAAAAAGCTCTTTATTCCTCCCTGAATGTGCCTAATTTGTCACCATATCTGGCCCCTACACAGGAACCTGTTAAGGTTCAAAGAGGCCCTGGCAATCCACCACAACACATGGTCCCATCCATCATAGTCAGATTGCTGCTGATCATGGTTAGAAGGCATCTATTAACTATTAGGATGCTCTTCCAACCATTCTGCTGTTGGCCGGTGCACTGTTGATTGTCAAACTGTATGAGGTAGCAGCAAAGCATCCTCAGACCAGTGCCCTTTCACCATTAGGGGTAAATTTACTAAAGTCGAGTTTCAGCGGCAAGCTGAACTCTTATATAAATAGAGCCCTTAGTGTTACTAGGGAATGGGTGGGACTTGATGACATAATTAGCATAATTCAAGACACAATTTGCATAGAGAGTGTCATTAAGCCCTACCTCGTACTGATTTCTATCTCTTTCCTTGGCAACCCTGACTTATATGACTATAGTGAAAAAGCCTTTTGATGAACAAAAAAGGACAGATAATAAATGTTTGTTAGGCAAATTCTAATTCGCAAATCAGCATGCAGCATACATGTGAACGGCACGTGTGTTCCAAAGGTAAAAGCAACAAGTACGGCATGTAGTGTGTAGACACAACCCAGCTTAGCTCAGCTACATGACCATACATGTGCATGTAACAAGGTTCTCCTCAACTATGCATCTTTTGCCAAGACTTGTTATGATGACAAAAAGTGAGACTGAACTCCGCCCCCACGGTGCCCTGGAACTGGGAAGAGTTCCCAGAGAGGAAGGGAGAGCTGCGGTGTCTGATAGCAGCAGAAAGGAGAGGAAGTTTGCTGATGAGTGGCAGAGGAGCTGCTGAGAAGTTAGCAGGGAGAGATAATCTGTGTGTTGCACACTTAAGAGAACTGACCAGGGTTGCTGACTTTTAATAGCTTAGCCAGGGCCGTAACTAGGGGTGTGCGATAGGGGCCCCTGGCGCTAAAATTTCTAGTTATGGCTCTGAGCTTAGCCATAAATGCAAGCGGGGAGCGGGGCTTAATGACACGATTTATGCAAATGTTCGGGAGAGTCAGCAACCCCGGAGTAAGTTACTAGAAATCAGACATGAGCAACCTTCAGTGTTGTAACACTAGAAGTCCCAGGATGCTCCAACCACTGATACCTGGAGAGCCACAGGTTGCCTGTATCTGATATATATGTTATTTATATATTCAGTCTTAAAACATTGATTGTACAGAATTTCTCTTATAATGTGTTAACAAATGATTTACTTAAATATTTTGCGATTGCAGTACATTTGTTTTGCCGGCTTCACCTTGCCTTGAAGTAGTATTCAATTAAATATGATATTTATTTGAAAATAGAATATCAGAAACATCATCAGATCGTTTATAACCACAGTACAAATATTACATGATTCTTTAATTGAAATGTTGTGACCCATTCATGTTAAATGAAATACATAACCATTGCAGGCAAATGGAATTGATTCATTATTTATAGCATGGCTATACTGCCTACATATAGACAGTAACTCAATACGCCTGTCACCAATTCTATTTTCAGCACAGCAATGGTAATTTGCAGCTCTCTTTTTTTGTAAACATGAGGTGACCACTTAAGCTTTTATGAGAGCTGCTGAATGCATTCTAGTGATATATGTACAATCTTAGATTTTTTTATAAGCCATTCCCTTATCCTTCCCATTTTTAAGGATTTTATTATTTGGTGCCAAAAATATATACAGCGTAAGTTGTGAGCAAGTTTAGTCATTTAACAGCAAATATGAAAATGCTTTATAGACCTATATAACATGTAGGGATCTTCATAAGTCTCCACCTTTCTGCGGACATTGTCAGTGGTAAAGTGAGTATTGTCGGACTGTAATCCAGTCACGGTGCATTCTGCCATGCTGAGCATTTACTTGCCTCAGCACAGAACACTTGTTAGATAGCACACGCTGATGAAAAGGGAAATGCAATTAGTATTTTTTTTTCATGCCTATGGAATATTCATGTGATATAACCAGCAAGCCTGGCATAACTCTACACGATGTGACACGTAGGTTGACATGAATAATACTTGCCATTGAAAAACAACTCCCTAAATCAGCCAAGGTCCTGCTACATTAAATCAGGCACAGCTAGAACTATTTTACAGGTTTGCATTTGTTCTTTTTTAACTAATCCCCCAAGCGAATTAATTACTGACCTCATGTGGCTTTGATAGGCAACCGACTCAGCTGCCAAAGTGCAATCTGCATCACTTTCATTAAATTGCTACCAAGGTTGGAATTATAGACAATTAATCTCCTGTAACATTTCACTGAACTCCATTTATACCACCTGTGCTGTAATGGGCCAAAGATGAAACATAAGCATTAACTCTGCAGCATCCAAGGTAAGAAATGAAGGTGAAAGTAAAGGTAAAAGCTTCCTGAAAGCTCATAATGTGAGCCAAGGTTATAATGAATAAGGAGCAAATATTCAAGAAGCACAGTCTTGGCTGCAGATGTGCAGAGCTTTGAGAAACGCTCACCAGGAAGCTGATGCAGAGTTTGGCTGCAATTTGTGAGCAAATAAGCTGCACAGAAGGACTGCTGGAATCCATATTTGAGTTGTGACTGAGCTTTTGCTTTGTTCAGACACACAAAATGCTCTGTGTGGCCAAATAATCCATCAAATGTCATCATTTACAACAGCCCTAGATTATATTGGAACATCAAACCCTGTTCATATATTCACAAGCAGACACAACAGATCTGGATTTGCAAACATTTCTAAAATTGCACATTAAAAATGTTCTATATACAAAAACCTGATTCAGCTCCTCTGTATTGAAATAACCTTGTTTTCTTTTTGTCAAATTTATGTCATGGTTACTGACTTTTGATTTCTTCCCTCTGAAAGAAATTGCAGCATAAAATAGCATAATCAAGACTGTTAAAGCTTCAATGCATGCTGTTACTAGGAATGTGCGGCCTTGCTGATACAAATTGCTTACTAACGCTGCAAGGAACAGGACTGCTGATAGGATCGCCTACAAGGACGCAGAGTCTAACCAGAGCCTGGTGTTCACTGGAGCCCCTAATGGTGGGGACAGACTGGGCTGCAGAACTCTGGCAGGTCACAGCCCCTGGTGTACAGATCCCAATGTGTGCAGGTAAGACAGATAACACAGAAACAAGAAAGATACCGTGAGAACACTCACAGAAACAAGCTAGGCACACGGCAGTACAAGCAAACAAGAGGTAAGAAATAAGCAAGGAATGGTTAACGGATGGAACAGGCAGGAAAGAGAAGGAACAAAGGCACTCGGGAATCAAAAGCACAGAATAAAGGCAAGACACAGAAGAACAAGGAAACTGGTGTAGCAAAGCTATAACCAACAATGTTCAGTAGGTCAGCTGGTCATTTATAGAGACCGCTGGCCAATCAACAACCAATGGTCTGAGCAGGAAATATACCTTCCCCTGGCATCCTGATTGCTAGGCAACGTCAGGACACCAGTCTGAAAGGCAAAGGGGGCGTGGAGCTGATCTCCGCAATACACGTGGTCTCAGCACAGTGTGTCAGAGCAGAGAATCCTGTTTTTTGGGAAACATCAGCATGCCGGCATCCGGGTGCAGTCAGAGACGTTGCTGTGTGTGGCCTGTCACATTCCCATGACAGCACGTAATAACTGCGGAAGATTTGCAGGTTCTTCTGGGACACCTGGAGAAATACTCGAATTTCGAGTCTCCCAGATATTTCAGGAGAGTCGACAACCATGACTTACATGTATGGCAATATAAGCAGTTTTGTTCATAATTTGGCAAGTCTGTGTTGTAATTTGTGCACCCATTCTAGAAATGCCACTGGTTACTAGTGTTTTAAATGTCTGTCAAATTGTATTCATGAACTCTATCTTCCATCTTAAGTCTCCTAATGCCACTCTTGACATCAATACATTAAGCTCATCTTTTTTCATTTTGCCTGCATATCACTTTGTGTCACAGTAGAGAATAAATCTCCCGGGGCCTGATTAACTAAGCGAGTTTGGAAAAGTGGAGATGTTGCCCATAACAACCAATCAGATTCTAGCTCTCACTTTCCTATTACATACTACAGAATGTCAACTAGAATCTGATTCAAACCCACAGCTTAGTAAATCTGGCCCCTGGTGTTTGATTTGGGGAAACTGACATATTATTACATTTATAATTCTGCAAAAAATTGATTCACAAGTGTTTGATTACAGGTTCAAAGAAAAAAGAAGCTATTTCAGATTAGGTTTTAAAGGTATAAAGCTGCTAAAAAAGTAGATTTCATTAATTTGTTTTACTTGTAACTGTTTTAATTAGAAAAAAAAGTTTAAAAAAAACACATTTTGTAAAACAATAACAAAGAAGCCTGTTATTTACCGTGAGGAATCTACTGGCTCAAAGCAGGTGAAGTCTGGAGAATTTAAATGCAATCTGATTTATATTCCATTGCTACATGGTATAGATTTTTGGTAAGCTCGGCACGTAAGCAGTGCAGATGGCGTAGTCTGATGTCACAGTGACATGTACTGTATCAAAGACCTTCTTTTGCCATTTCATATTTGAATGGATGGTTTCTCCATTTACATGTAACAATTTGCTGCCTGCTCTTCTCAAATATATCAGACAACAGCACACTGTCCATTCTAATTCTATAACTAAAAGTATTATTCCTTTTATAATGCACACATGGCAATTGTTCTTATCTTCCCTCCTCTGTTCCCAGGCAGAAAATTAAATGGAGAAGAGATGGAATTAAAACTGGCAACACTGAAGAGTTTCCTGAGTGGAGTGAAAGTTATGGGCTAACATAGAGATTAAAGGGCAAATTTACTAAACTGGGGAAAGTGGAGATGTCACCCATAGAAACCAATTAGATTCTAGGGGCCTGATCCAGACCTACGCCCGCCGTTGCTAGGACAGCGGGCGTAAGCGTAAGATCGGCTGCGTCGCTACGGCAACGCCCGATCATGGATCGGGCATCCGTAGCAGCGCCGTAGGGACGCTGGAGGGG